>JAUTXW010001009.1:172500-274162 GCA_030620095.1 Kuschelorhynchus macadamiae | reverse complement strand
TAAAATACCGTTTCCTTCCTCAGTGGAAGATCCTGTACAGAGTGTCTAAAAAATTATTAAACATTCGCTGGATTAAAGTGGCTTTGTTTTTGCAAAAGTTGTTTAACATTTTTTTTTAATAACCGAAAGTTATAAACCTGTATTTTCTAAACCTTCCAAAAATTAGGTTAATTAAAAAATGTATACAAACAGTAAAAAAAAATTGAAACTTAATAAAGCAACAAATTTCACAAATTACACCTACCAGACCAGACGTGAATAGTAATGTGTTGACGATTGGTGCGCACGCCGACGGAAAAACGATAAAAGTTGGTCCCGCTTTGTAACGAGAAGATTCCCATCTGGCAGGTGTAATCTGTACCATTTTTTTCCTATTAGTGTAAAATTTATATTAGTCAATACCTTCTCTTAAACAACTTTTCCTTATATATAGTTTTACCTGTATAATATTCTAGTATGTACATATACTATCAAGGTTGCATACGACTTTTTTACTAGAAACTAACTACTCTCGGAAGCACAAGCACTATTTAATTTTAGAAAATGTACATTAATGTTTTTTTTATTTTTTTTTGCATAAAAAAGACATGGTAAAATATTACAAAAAGAAAACAGTTATTCAATGAAAAATAAAGGTAGAAAACTAATTGCTATACCACATCAAAAAAACCAACAAGGTACTTACCTACTTAGAATTAGTTTTTTGGGAATAGCAACATGGTGCTCTATAAAATCCTATCCTTACAAGTAGAGGATCTAATAAAAAAACTTGGAACAGGATTTAGTACAACAACCTTCAAAAGAAATGAAACACATTAAATTTTAGAGATGTTCGGGAACATTTTAGTATCATATGGGTAAATCATACAAACGTTATAACAACTAACCTGGATCTTATCTGCTGCACATTCCTGGCCCAAAATAGAAACTGTATTGACTTTTAATACTTTTGAACCTGATTTTTTTATTACAAAAATCATTGGGTTGGAAATGTATCGAACATACAAAATTCCATCTTTTGACGCTATCCATATTCACCATTCCTGTTTCTTTCTATATCTCCAAGAAATCTGAAATTGATGGGATTTAAAAGCCTTATTTACAGATGCGGCAGCATACTTATAATAAAGTTCGGTTTCTGTAAACTATGTTGACACTCTTAAATCTCCTTTATTTTTGTTTCTTTTTGTTTTTATCTGCCATTCTAGCACCAGCTCTCAAAATTTACTTTAAGATGTAATTATTATACAAATCAAAGGTAATTTTGATTTCAAACATCTTTCCGACTGTTCCCATCGCCATGCTTGTTTTTAATTTGATGTGCGACGTTGCTATATTCATAATTAAAGAAATACCTATAAGTAAAAGTAATTTTTTTTATAACAAAATTTATAATTAATAAAAATGCGGATTAGGTTAGGTTAAGATTAGTTAGGTTTTCTGTAGAGAAAGCACGCGGGAGCGCGCCAACCGAATTCCGAGTCTATATTGAAAGCGGGATGTTTCTATAACAAAAACTATATTGTTAGGTGGATCTGTCCCGCTAACGTTAGGTTAGCCTAGGTTCGTCAATAAAACTTTCATTAAAACTATAATAATAACAATAAATAATTACAATTCTGTTGTCCAAATAATTTTCAATTGGTCAATTCATTTCCTCTAACAAATTGGTAAATCTAAAATCTGGCAACATTGCAAATTTTTCGTTTTAAGGCTGTCAAATTGTGACCGAGTGTGATTTTTAATTTTTTTTAGGAAAACTCTTGCATACCGCAATTTTTCTTTTTGAAATGTAATATTACAAATGGGTACTTTCTGGAAAAAGAATAAAATATGCAAAAGGGTCTTGTAAATAATTAAACCCACGGAATTTGATAATTTTTTAATATAAAATAGAAAGTTTACCTTCATTTAACTGTTTTAAGAAAAGGAAAGAAATGGATGAACCACTTTTTCTATTAAAAAAAACCAAAAAGAAATTCGATATTTTCACTGTATTCCAATGCGCCATATTCCTTAATATGACAATTTGAAGAAAGGCTAGCTTGCATTGTTGCCACACTTACATTATTGTATTGTATTAAATTTTTCATGTTTGTCTCCCGACAGTAACGCATTTGGAACCCTATGCCGATCCCAAATATTAGACTTTCGACACTTCGCACTTCGCTGTCGTTCGCCTTTTATATTAGGGCTTTAATGATGATGCCTACGGCGCCTAACCTGGTGCTAACCCGGTACCAATCTATCTAGTGCGGTCAACACTAATCAACAGGCGGGTGCATCACTGGCGGAAGCCTAACATTCGACATCGGTCCTCTGTCTGTGCGCTGTTGTTCGTCTTTTAGGGCTTTAACTATGACGCCTACGGCGCCTAACCTGGTGCTAACCCGGTACCAATCCACCTAGTGCCTTCGCTCTCCTGCTGGTACCGATCCACAGCCCACAAATGCATTTTGTTTTTCTTATATAATTTATATAGATCATATATAAAATAAACTAGGCAATATAGCATCCCCAGCATACTGGATTTCCGTCCAACAGACGACACTCCCGCTCTTTCTTTATTTAACAGCTGTAATTATGTTTAAAAACGTTTAATAATGTCTAATATAATAATTACTTCTAACTTTTAGTTAGAAATAATCATTTTTGTTTTATAAAGCATTATAATATAATCAGTTTTTTACGTAGTTCATAAATTAAGTTTGTGAAAAATATGTTTTTAGCGATACGCCAAAAACAAGTTCAGTGCAACCTTCCGAAACCTTAGTTTTTTTGGATATAGTTTGAAAAAGTGCCTCATCCATAAATTTTTGTGTATAGGAATTATTAAAAAAGGTAATCTTTCAAATGTATATTTTAAATTTGTTAAATTCCATGGGTAAATTTCTTTACAAGAGCCTATGCAAAAATCGTCTTTCAGGATAGTTTACCGGACCCTAAAGTTCTTCATGATTGGGATATCGTATAATTGAAAACATAAAAATTAAAATATTACGTTATTTCCCAATTTAACGCTATGTGCCGACATTGGAACTTACCTGTAGAAAGATAAACAAGCTCCAGTTTTCCGTACGTGACCACAAACAGTGCACTGTTTAGTCATTATGAGGCTATAAATAGAATTTAATTGTTCAAAAAAAACTACAAACACTAGAAAAAAACGCAAAAAACTTGAGAGCAAGTCACGTTTTATTGTGTTGTTATGTATCTTCCTGTATACTTAATCTAAGGATATGACCCTTAATTTTGGACTAAAATTTGGAGTCACTCTGATGAGTAGTTTTTATTTATTTTATTTATTTAACTACATTTGTTAAATGAAACATTAAAAAATGTAGAATATAATATTAAGGTATTAGAAAAACTTAAAATACTAGCCTGTCACATTAAGCTAAATATAAAAATAAACAAGCATGCAATGAGTATTAAAATCAATACACAAAAGATAAAAAAAAATGCAAAAAAAAAACTAAACACATAAATTGAAAAAATAAATTAATAATTAAAAAATGTTCACTTAAAAAATAGCTAAAATACTCAAACGGTCAAATCTAACATAGAGTTTAAAGAATATATATGCATGTATGAACATAGTTAAAAAAAGCTTTGTAAAGTTTTACATTTACTGAATTTCTCCGAGATTTTAAATTTTTAAGTCTTAAATTGGGTGATGTTATTAAATTAGCGAGACGTGTCTGATAAGCGGCGAACTGACAGATAGACAGACGGACCGACGGAGTTGATAAAAATATTTTTTGGCATTTAGGGACGCTAATAGCCGCCAATTCCGAAAAAAATGTCCTTACTTTATACTATTTCAATCACTTTAGCTTAAATAAGTGGCTCTGGGGGGACTAACCACCAAATTCCCTCTGATGGAGGTTAAACACTATAGTTGTTGCTTTGGAATCGAGAACCCATTTGGAAATTACGGGACTAAAATTTGACGACGACATTTTGAAAAAGTGTGAATACAGGATATGCATAAGAACAAAACAAATACTAAAAGAATATATTTAATGTTGAGGATTATATCTACAAAGAGGGATAGCTGTTTCCTTTATCTTGTATCTTTTGCCTTTATTTCCTTTAATTGGATTACCTAAGTTGTATTTCCCGAGACCAAAATACATAACTGTGTTGGAACCATTAATAAACCTAATAAAAATGGAAAGTAATACAAC
Organism: Kuschelorhynchus macadamiae; assembly: GCA_030620095.1. NCBI lineage: Eukaryota > Metazoa > Arthropoda > Insecta > Coleoptera > Curculionidae > Kuschelorhynchus > Kuschelorhynchus macadamiae. Next base: position 269,972 of record JAUTXW010001009.1, on the reverse strand, counting down.
ACGCCAATTAATACTAATTGACAGTTTAAAGTAGGAATTAAGGCTAATTCCCGGTTTATAGTTACGTATCAATAGCTCTTCACCTGATATAATTCAACCGGTACTAGTTGTCATAGAGTTAAGTAAAATTAGGTAATTGGATGTCAACTTAATGTGACAATAGTATCAACAAAATAATGATCGATATTCGTCTCTAATCATAGTTGATCAGAATTAACTGAAGATGAAGCCAAGGTATTACGTTCATATGGGACCAAGAGCAGTGGAGAAAGTTTCTTGTATTTGGAAAGGTAGGATAGTTCATTAGTGTAACAAAACTTTTTCGATTTTTCAAGCTATATATCTCCTTAACTATGACTAATATAAAAAAACTTTAGTTAACTTTTATTTACGACTTTAAAATGGCTATCATAAAAATTTTATTGTTTGAAATTTCTATATAATATATATTTTTTTGAAAACCCCGTATATCTGATCTAAAGTTTGGGTCCGGTAAACTATCCTGACATACGATTTTTGCATATTTTATTTTTTTCCAGAAAGTATTGCAATATTATATTTCAAAAATAAGAATTGCGGGATATGCAAGAGTTTTCCTAAAAAAAATTAATTAAAAGTCACACACGGTCATAATTTGACAGCCTTAAAAGGAAAAATTTAGCAATGTTGCCAGATTTTAGATTTACCAATTTGTTAGAGGAAATGAAATGACCAATTGAAAATTATTTGCACAACAGAATTGTAATTATTTATTGTTATTATTATAGTTTTAATGAAGGTTTTATGAACGAACCTGGGCTAACCTAAAGTTAGCGGGACAGATTCACCTAACAATATAATTTTTGATACAGAAACATCCCTCTTTCAATATAGACTCGGAATTCGGTTGGCGCGCTACCGCGCGCATTCTTTACACAAAACCTAACTAATCCTAACCTAACCTAATAACTCATTTTTATTAATTATAAATTTTGTTATAAAAAATTTAGTTTTACGTGTATCATAACTTATAGCTATTTCTTTAATTGTGAATATGGCAACGTCGCACATCAAATTAAAAACAAGCATGGCGATGTGAACAGTCGGAAAGATGTTTGAAATCAAAATTACCTTTGATTTGTATAATAATTACATCTTAAAGTAAATTTTGAGTGCTGATGAGAGTTTTCCACACATTTTCTCGATTTGGACTGCTAGAATGGTGGATAAAAACAAAAAGAAACAAAAATAAACGAGATTTAAGAGTGTCAACATAGTTTACCGAAACCCTAAAGTTTAATACTGTTAAAACTATTTTTTTGTTGAAGCACCAACTTTATCAAGAATAAAAATTTCTGAGAAATGAATAATGAAAAAGTTTCCTACTGGTGGCATATTTCGTCTTCTAACTTAGAGGCAAAGGTACGATAAAGGTTTAAAAAAATCCCCGCTTTCTGATTGTTACCTAACTTGACGAAATATGATAGACATTGCTTCTAGGGAAAGTTTTTCTAAACTTTCCCTTGCAACTGCAGGAATTTCTAAAGGTAAAGAATCTTCTGGATTTATAAAAAGATGGAGTTTTAAATCTCAATACATATAAAATTAGTAGGTTATTTCAAAGGAAAGTTTAGAAGAAAAAACCTCCCTAGAATTCTATTCATTCGTCCAATTACGTAAAAGCAGAGAACGAGTAACTTTTTTAATTCTTTACCGTACTTTTGCCCCTAGATTAGTTAAATCTCTGATAATTTTAATTCAAACTTAATAATTTCATGTGCATTTTTCAAGGGAAAGTTTAGAAAATATCACCCCCATCCCCAAAGCAGTGCCCATATACGCCACTGAGTTATGCCCCACAATCTTTCACCTTCCTTAAAATGATGATTGTAAATTCTTGACGCTGTACTATAATGAACAGTTTTTTCAGGATGCCTTTCATTAAAAATTATTGCAGCCTCCCGAAATGATTTACAATTTTCTCCAATAATAACTACTAACGCCGCTTTTTCTTTTAAATTTAGTTTTGCAGCCATTTTTCGTCGCGTTAAACAAACTTTCAAACTTTGATCATTTTGACATTCGTAGACAGCTATAATTATGTATTTTGTTTTTCCAAAGCCACCTACCCTATTTCATAAGATAAAGTAATAGTGCATTTTTTACTTATACAGCCGGTATCACAAAACTTAATTGCTGTTTAGAATATTTAACCGAATTTTCGGATTTGACATACCTCCCACGTGTCTCACATTGTTCGTTGTTTCTCCGAGTTTTTGAATGTTGTCGGAATAAGAGCAATGGATTGGCCTGCATCTTCCTCGGACATTAATCCAATGATGGGTAGTCGATTAAGGTCCAGAATTTCTGCAATTCAAAATCCCGAACAAGTAGCAGCTGCTCTGGTTGAGATTAGAGTTAATCTGTCTCCAAAGATGATGTCACCAGAAGCAAGGGAAAACGGATGACTGCTCTCATAAGGGCGCATGGAGGACATACGCTTTACTAAAATAATTACAAAAATGTTTATACTCTACAGTTTCTTCTAGCTTGTAATTATTGTTGGTGTTCTGAATCGTTATTCTTCCTTAAGTTATTATTATTATTGTGATTCGTTACGCAGCAGTTTATATTGAAAGGGGCTTTTAAATAATTCTTGTATATGATATAAAGCAGCCATGCCAAACTCAAAGTCACTGGTGGGCCAAAAGCATGAAGACCATCGACTAGGTGGGCCGCAAAACCTTATCTTAAAGAAGACAAACTAATGAAAACCTTGAGAAAAAGAACTATTATAGGAGTCCGTGTATTAAATTTCCAATAAAAAGGACATTACAAAAAACTACAAACATTAAATTCTTTTGCCAGATATTTGACATCTTTTGTCTTTAATTAAGTTGTATATTTGTGGCGCGAATTTATCGGCGGAAATAACTTTTAAAACTGTGTCCAAGTGTGCATCCGTCAATCACGATCTTGCGGGAGATTTGTTTCCTTTCATCAAAGAAAATAGTTGTTCATACTTATAGGTACTTCCAAATATTGACAGAATTTTACAGGCAAATTTTCTCGGGGAACTTTATCAATATCGATAGTGAAAAGACCAGTAAATAGAGAAAAATTGTTTTCTTGGGTCTTAAAATTCTGAAAATGCTTCTCAAATTCTGCCAGAAGGCTCTAAATATATTTTGCATTGATATCTGTATCAACCGCACGAAGAAAAACAGCGAGTTGCGCCACACCACACACATCCGTACTTTCGTCACAGGCACTTTCAACCGTGATTTTAACTTATTTAACTTTTCATTTCTGACCATGCCTGTATACTTGTCAAACAGTAGTTTGTAGTTTTATGAATCTCATAGTCACGTTTTGTATTATATAATTTTGGGACACCGACTGTACTATTACAAATCAAACAAATAATTTTTTCTTTCACTTCACAGCAAAAAAACTCTAATTCCCACTTTTCTTGAAAGATACGATGCTCATCTACAAGTTTGCTTTTATTTCCACTTGGTTTTCATGTTAAAAACTGTATCCGAAATAAATTATAAAAAGTACTGTTAAGTGTTGTAACAATAAGTGCGCAACTCAACTCGAAACTCTATCGCAACTGACTCATAACTGACTAAACACTGAACGACTGAACTCAGTCGAACACGGCTTATATACAGATTGTGAGTTCTCGAGTTCTTTCCAGAATGTTCAGATAGCGTCATCTGTGTTTTTGCGCGATAGAATTGCATGAAACAAGCCAGATAACGTTTGGCTTTAGGTTTTAGGTTGAGTATGTGTAGTTCATTCTCCTAAACATAGATGGCACTAGGTACAATTGTACATTTTATTATACCAATCGTTGTTGCAGCGGCGCGCGCTTTCAAAAACGGTTTTCAACTTGTTTGCGGGCCGCATTATCTGGCTGTTTTCAAAACTCGCCGCAGAAAAATGCCGGGCCGTATGTCTGACATGGCTGATAAAGACTAATCGTTTGGAAATGTGTTCGTGAGGAATTGAGCAGAGGGTGCAATAGGAAATTGATGTTAAACTTAGTATACATTTTGCCCGTTCCCCTAATTCTGTGTATGTAGCTGTTTTTGTGTTTATTATTTAAAGCTTTAAAAGTTCAAATATATTTTACTGTAATATTACTAATTTACTATAATATACAAATATTAAAAAAGCTCCAAAGAAGTGATTTCTAAATATTCACCACCCATCCAAAACTTAGGATATGGGGCCACCTTTTATTTTATAGTTTTCAGATTTATTTCTGTTTATTTAGCCGCACATATCACGATATTTTTCGTGCTGATCTGTTCGAGCAGCGTCGCGACGGCGTGCATCTACAACATCTTGGACATGTACAAATTCCACTGCATAATTTACGCGAAAATTTCCTTCGAGCAGAGCTACGAGGAGCGTATGAAAGAAATGAACAAAACCACTACAGAACGTGCAGAAAAAAACGTCACTTTAACTGAAAAATCTGAAACAGAAAATGTAACTGTTACCAGTGAGATTACCAAAGTTCAAGGACGTATGGCCGATAACACGGACGTGGATTGTTCTATAGGTAAGATCGTAAACGCATTTGGTAGTAATTCTAAATATGTAGGAAATACTGTTTACGTTTAGAATTTTTACACTTTCTTATATTCAATTGTGCAGAGCTTTACCATATGTACGGGGTGACTATTTATAAAGTTCCATCAAAAAGTAGGTACATAGTCGAATGCGGTCTGATCGTGCGGGTCCAAAGGTCACTAACATTATGAATCAAATCAGAAAACACAGTGAATCCCAATACGTTGTGTGATTCTTTTATCGAGCTATTAAATCTCGATGGGCTATTTACAAATATATAGGGAGAAAGAAAATAGTTTTTTTTATTATATTACACAACATTATTATATTATTAAGATAGCCACTTAATATTTTTTTATACATTATATAATATATAAAATTATTATACAGGAGTCCTGGGTTTGATAATATGTGCGATTTTTTCAGCGAGTTTGAGGAAAATATTTGTGGGCGATTGTCGAGTGTGACTTTGTATGCGCAGGCGACTTTAACATAAATATTTTAAACCTAAGCTGTACCTATACACAGCGTTTTTTAATGCTTTTGTCTGCATACAATTTGTCCCAGCTCATTGATGAACTTACTAGGCAGGGAAATAATAGTGCAACGCTTATTGATATTATATTGTGTTCAAATAAATATTTAGTTTTGGATTCTGGGGTTGATGGCACATTCGATGCGTCTGATCACTTTCTAATTAAATGTCAGTTAAAACTTCAAATTTTTAAACCTAAACCATTCTTTGCAACATATCGAGATTATAAAAATTTTGATCATGTGGGTTTTTGTCGAGATCTTCAGAATATGCCTTTAATGATATCTATTACTTACCTGAAATTGATACATTTAATTCCTTTTTGACGGAACTATTCAATGTTCACGCGCCAATGAGAACTTCAATAATGTAAGTATTGTATTTTCTTATAGTATATTTTTAACTAACTATCGTACAAAAAGCTCTTATAAAGTCCAGACGTGAAGGAATTCCAAACAAAAAAAAAACAAAGCCAGCCTCTGCATTGTTTGTTTATGTTATACTTAAGATAAGAAGTGCGTAACGCCCGGGCGAACGCTCGAAAAAGACCCAACTAAAAATCATTATGGTATTATACAGACGGCTTTGTGACGAGAAGTTGGTGTCGGAAAATAAAATAATACGTTTAAAAGGTTCGTTGAGTTTAATCAGAGTGCAGTGGTGATTTTGTGTTCCATTTTTGTGGCAACTGAATATAGCTGAATTAAGGTGAGTTTATCTCGCTGGGCAATTGTTGTTGAGCTACCATTTAATTTATTGTTTCTTTTTATTGTAATATATTACGTTATTTCTGAATCTCCATTGCATTTTAAAATATTCAATAAATCAACATAAAATATAACTATAACATTTCCGATTGTTTTCTGCCTGTGTTTTTTTTTTGTTTGCATAATGTAAGATTTCAAGAGAACATAAAAATATATTTATTTAGACTTTGCAATAAGAGGGTAAAACTCTGCGATATAACTTTAATTTATTATTTAGCCTGTGTGGCATACATATTTAGCCTGTGTGGCATATTTAGCCTGTGTGGCATACATATTAAGCCTGTGTGGCATATTTAGCCTGTGTGGCATACATATTTAGCCTGTGTGGCATACATATTTAGCCTGTGTGGCATATTTAGCCTGTGTGGCATACATATTTAGCCTGTGTGGCATACATATTTAGCCTGTGTGGCATATCGTCTGTGTGACCTATTGTTATCTTTTGGATTCATACGAATTATTTTAAAATACCAACTACTCATTAATTATTATATTATCATATTAATCCTTTAAATATTTTTACATTTGAAAATCACTTAATTTTATTAATAAATGGTAGCCTTTTTGCTCACAGAAATTATTCTTTAATTGCAGGTGGGTCATCTCGGTAGTCAGATCATTTTACAACGCCCAGATCACAATTGGCCGTTATTAGATGTACATTAGTAACTATAAGTATTTTGTTTATTATTATTTTTATTTACTCTTTTATTTACTATTGTTCTTTTTTTTTTGTTTGTTTAAAATTTAGTTGTCACATTATATTATGACATACGATATTCAAAGATATGCTTTTCCTTATCGCTCGTAATAAAACCTAAACAACCGCCTACAATTTTTCAGAAGTGGGATACCAAAATCAAATTTTCAAATTAATTAATTTCATTTAATGTAATTTCAATTAAACAATTTGTGATTTGATCTGTGGACCTGCCGAGATGACAAAAAAAAAAAAAAATATATGTGCTACATTTTTGTTTTTCTTTAACTAGAAAATAAATCTTTAAATATGAGTCAACAATTACAACGTCGTAAGCGTGCCTTGCCTGTAGTCGATAGTCCTAGCCTAGATGAACCCAGTACATCACGTAGTAATTCGACCCGATCGTCTGACGAGAGTATTGACAGGTTTACAGCTGTTATGGCTGAATTTTTAAAAACGAACCACTGAACAAAGACCTGTTTCTACGGCAATTACTGGCTAAACTTAAGGCACTAGGGCTAGGTGATTACATTCTTTCGTACGTAAGATCGATTCTGGAATATGCAAGTCCGGTGTGGTCTCCTTTTTATGAGATTCATATCAATCAAATAGAAAATGTTCAAAAAAAAAAAATTTTACGAATATGTAGTTTTAAGCTGGGAATACCCCAAATTGATAATCATTCAAATTACAACCGTGTTCTTAGTATTTTGGGTATGTGTGCACTTCAGGGCAGGAGGTTGCAGGCCGATATGTGTTTTTTGTTCAAATTAATTAATGGGCATGTTGACTGTTCTTATTTACTAAGTAAAATATCTTTACCTGCCCTACATCGAACCCGTTCCAATTTTTTATTTTACCCAGAAAACGTCACCCGAAATTATGGCTTGCATAGCCCAATTAATAGAATGCAACGTAATTTTAATAAATATAATCTGCCAATCCATGGCTCAGTTAGTACCTTTAAAAGTGCCGTGATACGTCTGACATCATAGACGTAGAGATTATTATATTCTTAAATGTCATTAGTAATTAGAATTTTTGTGGTAGTATTTCTTATTGTAATTAGTTTTAGTAATTAATTAACGCAATGCTTTACTGTTTATTATTTCTTATGTAAAATGGTATATCCGTAAATAAATAAATAAATAAATAAATAAATTTAATTTTCAAATGGAAAAATTGCCTAACATAACGCAGCAGTTTTTCCGAAAAAAAAAAAAAAAAAAAAAAAAAAAAAAAAATTGGAAATATTGAAGTTTGAAAAACTAAGTTATAATTTACTCAGGTAGTCCTGGCTGTGACTTTTTACTACGGATCAGTAAATTCTGTCCTATCATATCATCTACCAGCATGGGGCAATACTGCTAGCATCGATCTGGTTCTCATAAGTCAAAATCGAATTCTCAGAACCATGTTTCGAGTACCATTTAGGGCCTCATGTCGCCCAGTTTTTGCTTCTGAGAAGATACTTACTGTGATAAATCTTTATGTTCTCCAGTGTGCTTGTATTATAGCTATTTGAAATGGAGTGATATTAATTATTACAAAACACGAAATGCAGGCAAGTTTTATGTGCTCAGTGCGAGACTGACTCAGGTGCAGGAAGGGCCTGAGATAAGTTCTCTGAAGGTGTTCAATCATCTACCTACATACATTAAAGACCAACCCAACAGTTTAAAATAAAGGCTATAATAGAATATCTGATGTACTATTGTATTGTATTTTATTTAAATGTATCTTTATTTTATTTTATTTTATTTTTTTTTAAATGTTTCTTCTTACATGATAGTTCCAATGTATCCTGTATGTCTATGGAAATAAACGATTTTGATTTTATTTGATTTGATTAAACATAGATGGGGAGTCCAACAAGGACAGCACTTAGGCTCTCTGGGGTCCATTGTGCTACCCCCCCAAGTAGATGTCTCAGGCCAGGAGCCCACTCCTTTTTAGAAAGGAAAGGACCTTTTCAGGTCGAGCAAGTCCCATCAACTAGGGTTCCACATAGTTACCTCCTAAGCAAAACAGTCTGGCATTTACTAAAGCATAACATCGACAGACCAAATGCTCGGTAGTTTCATGTACCTCAGCACAAAGCCTGCAGTATGGATCGTCGCTGAATCCAGTGTCCAGTTAGGCCACTGGTAATGGTTCTATTTATTTATTTATTGCACTTAACAGATTCCTTACAAGAATTCATCCTATTACAAAGGACAAAATCGAACTTAATAACTAAAAATTAAATATAACTAAAGAACATGATCTAACCTATTTCTTAGGGATCTATAACTAATGTTAAAAATATCAACATCCTTTTGTATTCTGTTATATAGGTTGCATATATTATATAAAGGGGATCCTAGCTGTCGGTTATTGTGAGCTACATTTGGTATGTAAAAAGTGTTCACATTTCTCATGCCATAAGCTGGAACATTAAAATGTAGAGATGAGAGAAATGAGGTATCATCATTAAGTCTGTTTATTGTTTTGTGTAAATATAGCAAACAAAATTTTTGCCTGCGCTTATAAAGGGACACTTGAGAATATCTTTCACAGAGTGACAGTGAGGACATACCTCGACCAGATACTCCCGTCTCCTTGAAGTATATGTATCGAAGCATCTTCTTTGGACCCTCTAAAGTATATGCCTAAAGCACTTATAATGTGGACACCAAATTATACGTGCATACTCTAGCAGACTTCTTACATATGATATATATAGCTGTATTAAGCATTGGGTTCGAGAGAAATCATTTGATTTCGCACTATAAATCCATACATCTTACAGGCTTTATTAACTACATTAATTATATGTTTATTAAAAATCAATTTCAATAGAATATGTAAATGTAATTGGATTTAGTTTTCTCGTATAGGTAAGTAGTACACAGTTAACTTTATTAAAGTAGAGTTTATTATCCAAAGACCATTGAACAACATTATCTATATCTTTCTGAAGGGTTAAACAGTCATTAATAGTTTTAATCTCATAATAAATTTTAAGGTCATCTGCGAATAGTAAACATGAAGCATTTTGAACCACTTGAGTTATACTATTTATAAACAATAGGAACAGCAATGGCCATAAGTTAGAACCCTGTGGAATACCAGAAGCAGGAATAAAGTCTTCTGAGGTATAACCTTTGATCTTAACATTATACCTACAAACACACAGATATGATTCCAAAACTGCTATGAAAACCAAATTCCTTCCCTAACTTGGAGAGCAAAATTGAAAAAGACACTCTATCAAAAGCATTCTCAAATTCCAAACCTTTTAGAGGATCTTCTAAACATTCGGAGAGAAGCTGCAGAAAAGGTGAAAATTTCTCAAGCCAATCAGAAAAGATATTTTGATAAGAAACGAAAAACAGCACGTACTTATAAGGAAGGAGACTTGGTAATGATTTTAAAACAAATATCATCAACTGGGGTCAGTCGCAAATTAACAAATCCTTATAGTGGGCCAATGGTAGTTAAAAGAGTATTGCCGAATGACAGATATGTCGTAACAGATATGACTGGGTCTCATCGAACGCTTAGGTCGGCTCAATACCAGAGGACAGTAGCAGTTGATAGGATGCGTCCCTGGCGAAGACCTGGGGGAGTTTCGGATGAAACAGACAGCGAAAGCGGTGACGACGAAGTACTGCTTTCACCTGAGTCAGATGATGACCAGTAGTGATATCTCGAGGCGAGATATTTGCAGGATGGCCGAATGTAAGTATTGTATTTTCTTATAGTATATTTTTAACTAACTATCGTACAAAAAGCTCTTATAAAGTCCAGACGTGAAGGAATTCCAAACAAAAAAAAAACAAAGCCAGCCTCTGCATTGTTTGTTTATGTTATACTTAAGATAAGAAGTGCGTAACGCCCGGGCGAACGCTCGAAAAAGACCCAACTAAAAATCATTATGGTATTATACAGACGGCTTTGTGACGAGAAGTTGGTGTCGGAAAATAAAATAATACGTTTAAAAGGTTCGTTGAGTTTAATCAGAGTGCAGTGGTGATTTTGTGTTCCATTTTTGTGGCAACTGAATATAGCTGAATTAAGGTGAGTTTATCTCGCTGGGCAATTGTTGTTGAGCTACCATTTAATTTATTGTTTCTTTTTATTGTAATATATTACGTTATTTCTGAATCTCCATTGCATTTTAAAATATTCAATAAATCAACATAAAATATAACTATAACATTTCCGATTGTTTTCTGCCTGTGTTTTTTTTTTGTTTGCATAATGTAAGATTTCAAGAGAACATAAAAATATATTTATTTAGACTTTGCAATAAGAGGGTAAAACTCTGCGATATAACTTTAATTTATTATTTAGCCTGTGTGGCATACATATTTAGCCTGTGTGGCATATTTAGCCTGTGTGGCATACATATTAAGCCTGTGTGGCATATTTAGCCTGTGTGGCATACATATTTAGCCTGTGTGGCATACATATTTAGCCTGTGTGGCATATTTAGCCTGTGTGGCATACATATTTAGCCTGTGTGGCATACATATTTAGCCTGTGTGGCATATCGTCTGTGTGACCTATTGTTATCTTTTGGATTCATTCGAATTATTTTAAAATACCAACTACTCATTAATTATTATATTATCATATTAATCCTTTAAATATTTTTACATTTGAAAATCACTTAATTTTATTAATAAATGGTAGCCTTTTTGCTCACAGAAATTATTCTTTAATTGCAGGTGGGTCATCTCGGTAGTCAGATCATTTTACAACGCCCAGATCACAATTGGCCGTTATTAGATGTACATTAGTAACTATAAGTATTTTGTTTATTATTATTTTTATTTACTCTTTTATTTACTATTGTTCTTTTTTTTTTGTTTGTTTAAAATTTAGTTGTCACATTATATTATGACATATGATATTCAAAGATATGCTTTTCCTTATCGCTCGTAATAAAACCTAAACAACCGCCTACAATAATAACAAAAAAAAGGGCAGCGTGATTAACTCCAAACACCAAATTTTGCATGTCTCTACGAAATAAAGCTTTGTCAAAATACAAAAAAAGAAAAACTCCAGAAAACTGGGCATCTTATAGGCAGCTTAGAAATTTTGTTAGCGCATCGGTAGCTAGGGAAAATAAAGCGTACCTTGAGAGCAGGATCCGTAGAGATGGCCCAAATATTATATATTTGATACCAAATTTAATTGCAAAACATATAAATGATGCTGCCTGCATACAATTTTTATTCTTTTTAATTCTTCCGATATTGAATTTTTGTGGATACCGATTTTACCGAATGACATTTTTATGATAGCAATTTCTTTGCAGACCATTTCAATTGATACCACAAAAAAGTAGTTGTTTATCCTTTTTTAACACGTATACAGCCTACTTAAAATTTCTATATATATGCGTCTTTCCTTAGTTATTGCATTTCAACAAATCGATGTTAATAAAAATAGGTATGAAATAAATGCTATATACAAAAATCAGTTTAAATATTTAATAAATTGACTCTTATTAAAATGTAATCGCTTCAAACGGGATCGCAGTAAATTAATATTAATACCAAAAAAATTAGAATGCAATAACGACTTTGTGGAGATTAATTTATTTCAACCGTATGAAGGCAAATCTGATTTAAGAACTCATGTAATAAAAAAAATTAATTTATTTTTATCGCATATCAAAAAGAATTAAAGCATCTCTTACGATATCATTTCTTTTTAATGTCAATTCCATTAACACCCTAAAAATGTAAATAGAATAATGCTCATTATTTTGATTTTGATTTTCGTGTATATGTAATTTATACTAGATACATCAAACGGATATAACACGGGCCCTTTACCATTGAAATTAAAATACTTTTGAATAAATAAATAAAAGTTAATACGAGATTTAATTGTATAAGAGTTGTGGAATTTAAATGATTAGCGGGTATAAGGTAACTGGTTTTATTTAATATGCATTGTTTTGATTTCGAATTTTTATTAATGTCGATTCTTCTGAATATCAATTTTCATTGAATGCAGCCACCTTGTTTCAATTTTAATTATCGGACGTGGAGCGATCTAGTGCAAACTAAAAACAACAAGAGCAGAAATCTGTAATTTTTTAAATACCCGAGTTTCTGGCTAGGCATGCGTTCGAAGATTTAAAAGTGCATCTAAAATTAAGACTGTGTTGTGCATGACGTTATGACGAGTCGGATGCGAATAATGAAAAACATATTCGTAGGTAATCAATGACAGTTAAAACGTGTTTAATTATTGTTCGATTGGGAATACTTAGTTATTAAATCATTACGGAATACGATATACACCCCTATATTTAAAATGTGACCACGTACAACATTACAGATCATAATGAAAAAAAGTTAAAACGAACGTATCTAGCTCCCAACATCCTATTCCAAAACAAGCTATTCTATATATTTATACCAGAATAAAGAAAACAAGGTTTTGAATTTCCCAGCTATAATTCACAGATTACCACACAATGTAATTTGTAATGGCAAATTGCAATTTCTCCTGGAAGCTGTGTGCCGGCGACATGCTCTACTACAGTTTTTTTTGGCTTCTTAAACGTGATTTAAAGTAGGCTGTCCAGATTTTTTTAAAATGAAAAGAGTATATTTCGACGAAATGTAAAAATAGGTACCAGCGTATAATAATTAAGTAAAGTCTTATCACTTTCGCAGAATTCAATGACTTTCAATAATAATTATAATACACATAATAATATGGACTAAAAATAACAAAAATAATTAGAAAATGGCACCAGATTTCGCAAAATAGAGATCGTTTGTCCCAGATTTCTCATAATAGAGGATATTTGTCGTATTTATGGAAATAGTAAGAGTACCAGAGTACATGGACCCGAAAAAGAGAACATTCCTCTTAAAAAGAGTATATGTGGTCACCCTATTTAAAGCAAAGTGTAGTAAGGTTGTATAGGTATATCACTATATCTTTATTTACAATATTTATTTGATAATTAGGACACTATTTTCATGTTTGTCTCCCTTGTTTAATATGTGAGTAATTATTATAATTTATAGGTATGTGCACTTCACTTTCAAAGCTGCGTGTCGATCAAGATACGGATTTACAAAAATGAACACATCAGTGGTGTATTTAGAATGCCGTCTTAGAGGGGGAGGCAAACATTTGATAACTAAAAAAAGTTCTTGGTTCTTGTTGGAACAACATAAGCATGAAGACTAAAAAAAAACAAAGTTCTCAATGTTTGTGAGGAAAAAGTCCCGAAATGCTTTATATAATGTAATTTTTGCTTGGGTTATTAGCTCGGGGGAAAGGGGGTGCAGGGTGTATTTGTCTCCTGCACGTACTCAAACCGAAACTGTCGTATATTTGAATGCAGAACATGTTATATTGAAGAATACCTCAAAACAAAAACATTGCATTCATGCCCTATTATCTTGGTAATTTTGTTTACAAGGTCTCTTTACACACAGCTTTGTAGGTTACACAAGTTTAACCTACAAAGCTGATTTTTTTTTCTATTTTTAGTTTTTACATTCTGGTACTCACGCACATATTATGAAATCAAGGGCTTTTAAAAAACGCAAGTCTATCTAAAAAAAAAATTAGTTGATCTGACCGCGAAAAAGAAACGTCGGATTTCAAATCTATGTGCACCATCTTGTTGATAATGGAAAGTAGCTATAAAGATATAAAATTTATTTTGTGATATCTCTTCAAATGCAGCCTGAAAATAATAAAATATGTATAGCTGATTTTTCGGTATTTTACGTACCTATATCCTCGGAGGTAGTCATAATTGTCTAACTTTGTCAACTACTTATTATTCGATGTTAAATTGCGCAACTTTGCTCTATTTTAACCGACATTGTATCGAATTTGTAACACCCTGTATATGTTTGCGTGTTTTCATTCGTTGGGACCATTCCGGTATACTACCTCAATGGTTGAGATATTCCAAGTACAACCATATGTAATTCTCACATTGAATGCTATTTTTTAACTAATTTTTATTTCTCAATCTAGAGTGCTGTGATTTGGCAAAAACTATTAAATTACCTCCAAGAACCCTGAGAAAAATAAAATTCTGTCTATTCACTAAACATCTTTTACGCCCATTTAAATATTAAACTGTTTTTTCTAAAAAATCTTTTTTTTAATGTCGCTCTTCGGGTTAGCCTTTGCGAGTAATATATAATGATACCCCCCACAACAATATGCAGTATTTTAAAAAATCGGCAAATAAAGGCATAATATGCATTTAAGCCTAAGCAATTTCTAGTCACCCTGATATACGAAGGTTCTGGTTTGACACGTCATGGTTGAAGTTACAATATCATAGTAAATCAAAATAACAAACAAATATAGGGCGTCCCATTTAAAAAACAAAAGTTAATAGCACAAATTCGGAACTAAAAGAAGATACGGCAACACTGTTACAGTAAGATATATCATAAAATAGATAAAAACTCAAAATGGAGGTGCTACAGATAGAACGTTTAAACACGCATTTCAGATTTCAAAACATAAAAATAGCTTTCTGGATAAAAAATCAGATTCAGCTTTTGCTGGAAGAACATTCATTGCTTTATTTTACACCTACCAATAAAATAAAGGTTGTGTTGTTTGATTGAAATTGTTATATCATTGTATAAACGGGGGCTTAACAATACTGGTTGTATACATATATATATATATATATATATATATATATATATATATATATATATATATATATATATTTATTTAATAAATTAAAAAATAAATCCGAATTCAATGGCCGATTCAAATTATAAACCTTTCATCAACATCAGAATCAGACACTATCACTAACCGAGAAAATAAGTGTTATTTCACAGATTGTTTTGTAATCTGTGACAATATAGCTTGTACAAATTTATTTAAAACTAAAATCTCGAAGTGTTGAAAGTAGTTTGCCGAACCATCGACGTCGCACGTCATGCGAATACTATTTTTTGCCTTCGCCCTCCCACTTCATATACTAACGGCCCGCCACTGACTCAGGCCACCGCCGCGCCGGCGCCGTCGCGTCGGCAGTGGCCCCAACAAAGAGCTTGCGCGGCTTGTTTTTGCGGGGATTTAATGATTGAAAAGGCCACAACGCGTAAGGCTCAAATATGTGGTGGGGGCCCCG
This sequence comes from Kuschelorhynchus macadamiae, assembly GCA_030620095.1. Classification (NCBI taxonomy): domain Eukaryota; kingdom Metazoa; phylum Arthropoda; class Insecta; order Coleoptera; family Curculionidae; genus Kuschelorhynchus; species Kuschelorhynchus macadamiae. The sequence continues at coordinate 254,256 of JAUTXW010001009.1, read as the reverse complement.
AGAGACATCAGCGAGCGAAATACAAAACTGAGGATCTTTTCTTTTTTTTTGTCATCATGTAAATTTTGAGTTGCTGCCGAAGGGCCCCCAAATACGTAAAACCCATTGACCGTTTTTTGTCATCGCAAAACTTTGCCTCGCCCAGATGAGCCCCAACCATCGTAAGTAGTTAATTCGGCCTTGTTGCTTCTAGAAAAGCAGCCTCTATAACGCAACATGCGAGTCGCCTTTTAATACTCATTGTTTATAAAATTATGATTAACACCACGATACACTTACAACGGTATGCCCACGCCGCCCGCCGGTCTCTTCAGCATTCAGCAAGAAAATAAAATTGAAGTTTACAAATATCAGATTATCTAAAGTGCTCATCGTGAGGATTCGTGATATTTATTTTGATTAAAATAATTAATTAATTTAAAATAAAAGTTAAGAATGCTGCAAGTAAAATAATTGCAGGGGAAACTTCCATTCATATTTTATAACATTTATTACTTGAGTTGCTGCACTAGTGCCGTCTATTGACATTTTTAGTTTTTACTTGCAATTGAAAAATACAAACCAGTTTCAAAAGTGCCCTATACAAGTAGCTAAAACCATATTGTTCTATTATTATAGTAAATATATCCTAAATTACCATTTTTTAAATTTATCTTAACAGCTTGACGGTAAGCACCAATCCACATTTTTGAAAATGTATTATTTTGGAAATTTGAAATATCTTATATCTGTCCCTTTTGTTTATCGATCATAATTTCAATCTCGATTTCTACTGCCTGCAACTGCACAGGTAGGACGTAATAAGCTGTATTGAAAATAAAATCTTTAGATTCAAAATAATTAGTTTAATAATTTTAAAAACATTTTATTGAAGCGTAAATTCTACAAACGTTTTCAAATGACAATGCATTACGGCCTATTTGACTCCCAAACGCTGTACATAGATGTGACGTACTTGCGCGAGAAAGACGAGTTTAAATTCGGTCCGTATCATCGTCGTTTATTGCACAAATGATATTAAAAAATCAGCAAGCAAGATTACTAGAATGCAATCCAATGTTAGCGCAATACGCAAACCAAAGAAGTCGGCTCATACTTCAGAACACAGAATACCAGGCCAGAGAAGCTTCAGAATTTTACAAACTTTTTGAGCGCGAAGACTTCTCTTTCGTATGACGACACATTCGCAAATTAATTTGAGTTATCGAACACACTCACGCAAACACATTATATTTCTTTTGGGAGGCTATAGATGGCGAAACTTCCGATAATAAAAATGCATTCGAGGTGATTGTATTCAATCGAAATTGATATCAATGGATATTGGTTTCAATGAAAATAGATAATCATAGAAATTGCTGTAAATGAAAATACCATTCATAAAAATTGATAATCGGCTATATTGTTTCCCACAAAATACTACAAAGGTACTCCTTAAATATTGGATAAATATTGATATCAACAAATTTGTAAGTAATAAAATTATATTATAATAAAAAAAATGCATTTTAATTATAATAATATAATGAAAATTGAATTAATTTTGTAAAGACCCATCCAAATATCCTGACATACATTTTAATAGCTAAATCAAATTAATTGATTGTTAAAAATGAAGGCTTTAGCTCTAGATGTTCCAAGGATTCAGTTAAAATTACATTTTTATTATAATATTATAAAATAAATTGCCATAATGAAGTCCCATTCAATTTAAATTAATACCGGGCATATAGCAGACTAAAAAGTAAAACGGCGTTCCATACCCAAAAGATATTTGGAAACTTATGAAGAAAATGGATATTTACTCAACAAATAAGAATATAATTTGTGAGCAACTAGACAGTGCGGATGACATGAATATTTTTTTGCAGGTGCAGCACAGTCCGGCGAACCTGATCCTAACGTTTTGAATTTCTATTGTAGCCATAAAAAGGCCATGAATTTCAGTTTAAATTAGCAACCGTCGAAGAGGTAAAAAATGCTTTATTCTCAATTAAGACGGAGGCTGTTGGTTGTGATGGTATTGGGTTAGCAATGTTGATTCATTGTTGCCCTCACATCATTCCAGTAATTGTTCATTTAATTAATTTTGACATTGAAAATAACACATTTCCTAAAACTTGGAAAATATCACATATTCTGCCACATCCCTAGGTCAATTCCCCAAGTGAGCTTAAGGACTTAAGACCTATAAGTATTCTGCCCACTCTTTCGAAAGTAATCGAGAGAGTGATGGATATCCAAATAAAAGAATATGTCGCCCAATTTAACATATTGCCCACAGTCCAGTCAGGATTCCGTAAAGACAGTTGTACTACTGCTCTACTTAAGGTGACAGATGATATCTTGGAGGCAGCAGAACATGATGAGCTAACAGCGTTGGTCCTTTTGGACTACTCAAAAGCTTTTGACCGACTAAACCATACCCTTCTCCTAGACATTCTTAATTATATTGGTTTCAAGCCAGATGGTTAAATCCAATGGTAAGCTTTCTGGATCTTTGGAGGTTCTCTGTGGTGTGCCCCAAGGCTCGAAACTGTGTCCATTGCTTTTCAATCTTTACACATCACAACTTATAACATATTTACGGTATTGTTCTGCGCATTTCTATAATATTTCTAAAATATCCAAGTCTCGTCTAAGAATACACACTAAATTTTGAATTAACATTTTCCGTGTATTTTTTTAAAAACTGGATACGTTGACTTGCTATATGTGGCAACTCGCAAAATCTTCGATTACAGTCCTTTTTATATCTAAAACGTTATATTAGTTTTTGATGTGTATAAATCGTAAATTGCATTATGAACATCCATTTTTACATTATCACTTAAGTCTTCTGTCTTTGGCTTTTTTCGTGTACATTTCTTAATCTTCTTCGGTAGTAAATTATGCTTTGTTTCGTGCACAATTTTCTGCACAGTCCTTATACCGATTCCTACAGGTTTTGCTACTGTCTCCTGGATATTGGCCGGTGAATTTTCATTTTCGTAATATTTTATTAGATTTAATACCATTTTTTTCGCTTGTGGATGCAAAAAACCCGAAAATTGTTTTCTATTACTCATTTACTCACTGACTTGTCAATCTGACTTTGAAGTGACATCGCTCAAAGATTTTTGCAGCTGCTGGTATTTATATGTTTATCCTCTTTTTTTTTCATATAAAAATATCATGGGTCTATCTAATTCATCTTCCGGATTTTATGTGGAGGATATGATTACACGTTATAAAAGAAAAACAAACCGCACGATAACACTGTTTTTGACTATAGCAGAATTATTTCGGATATGCAGTGACGTAACGACAGCACAAAAATAACGTATTTCTTAGCTGTTAACGGTTAATTTACCAAGTTATTTAAGGAATGCACACACTAAAACGTTCTCGGCAGCAATCACGGTGGCGATGCTATGCTGTCATTTGGCCGCCATGGTGGAAGTGATCGCGAGCAAGATCGTGCTAGTGTGTGAAGATAAGAAGATAAGATAAGAAGGATAAATACTAATTTTAATAACTTTACAGTTCACCAAGCTATGCAGACATTTAATAAAAACTATATATAATTATATAATTAAATAAAGAAAAAAAAAACAGTATGAAATGTAATTTATTCATTAAAAAACGTACAAAATATGTTTTTATTCTAAAATTTTATATTAAGCTATTTTATAATAACAAATCCAAAACTTATAATATAAAATTATAATAATAAAAAATATCTTGAAAATGCGTTCGAAAAAATAGATTTCGCAACCAAAGTAAGTTCAAGATGGATATTTAATTTAAGTAAAAATTGACTAAAATCGGACAAAAGATTCAAAGAAGTATCATAAACAAGGGCAAAAGGACATTCCAAAATATTTTAAATGCAATATAACTAATTTTAGAAAAAAATAGTGTAACAATAGAAAAGTGGAGCAAAGTTATTAAAACGAATATCTAAAAACTAATAAAATATTAAACTCTATAAATCAAAGATCGTCAATGTCAGAAAACAGATGGGCGCTCTCATCCTCGTCATTCGAGTCGGTCATGACGGGTTTTATATCTGAAGTATCGCGCATACTCTGACTACTTCCCGAGCTTTTAGAATCTCTTTTTGGGTGCGCCGAATGTAGTTCTGCCAATGATCAGCGCTTACTTCGCCAAGAACCTTTTCCCACGTTGCCAAAATTTCAGAGGATTTTCCGATGGGGTTATGGTGAAAGGTTGGTCCAGGATGTGTCGTGGTATGTCTTCTACTAGCCCAGAGAGGTAACATGCGTAGCGCATGCTAATTAATGATTTGGGCGGCAAATTAGGAACAAGTTGATATTTAAAACATTTTTCGACATTTTAACGGTGCATACGTGGTAGTCCCCACTTTTTGTCCCGCTTTTAAAAACTAAACTAGCTCCCTTGATAAATCCGTTCCCATTGCCGGCGTTGACGACGATGTATCTATAACCTAAAAAAATCAACAGTTTTAACACTGGAGAAAAAGAAAAAATCTGTTTTTATATATATATATATATATATATATATATATATATATATATATATATATATTTATATATAATTTAGAAGTCTAGTATATTTTCGAACATCGATTCATTTCACCACCTTTCGTAACACGAATTCAAGTTTAGATATCAGAGGATTTTGACAAAGTAATTATTTTTGTTAAATATCAAAAAATAAATATTTTTATTTTTTCGCAGTTAAAAGCGGTTAGCTTTTAACCCAAATCCTGGCCGTGTTTATTTGTGACGTGACGTTATAGTTGTTTGATTTGTTCTTGTGATTTTATTTAATGTCGAAGGTCTGATGATGCCTGAACAGGCGAAACACGAGTAACAGCATTATATTCTTTTTGACTGAGATTTTGTGTCTTCTTTCTAGTTTAGTCATCGTATTTATCAATTAAATTACACTCTCTTTGAAGACCTATTATACTGATTATTATAAATATTTTTTATTGTGCAAAATTTACTTATTTTCGACAGCTATTTTTTGATATATAATAAAAATAATAACTTTCCCACACTCTTATTTTATTTATCTTTGAAATACCGTTGAAAAGTTATCTAAAATAAACTTAGTTTTTTTATGATTTGGGTTAAAAAACACCTTAAACCGATGCAAGAAAACTAAATTAAACAAAAAATAAATAGTCAAAATGTTCCATACACTTATCTTCCCCGCTTTTTGAAGAGCTTGTGACTTTTGTATCATCCTGCCAGGTATTTCTAAAAGACCCTCTTCTGAATATCCATGTTTTATCAAGAAAGACTGAAGTAAAACCGTTTTCTAGTGAATTCATTACATTCTTGAATTAAAAATATCTGGTAAATCCACGAGCTACTTGCGATTGTTACTTATCTTCCATCGAAAGACAATTTCTCTTACCCATTTTCGCAGAAAACTAATAGAATAGTTCACACGATTGGACATTTCATAATTTAGTTTCGGATGGAGAGACTTTATGGTAATATGTTCTTTTTGAGCATATATGAGATAAATGGTATCCCGTATCTTATTTCTTAACCCTCCAGGAGACGCGTGTTTGAAAATTACGCGACTGGACGCGTTGAGTCTGAAATATCCAAAAAGAAACATGTAATCTCAAAACTTAAAAATGTATTTTTAGCTTGCAAAATACTTTATTATCTTAAAACTACTAAATAATAGTCAATTTGACTGAACAGAATAACATTTAAACAAAGTTTACTTAAAGTTATAGTTGAAATAAAAAAACACTAATTTTTCAACATTGCTTGAACAAACACCCTGTATACAATTTATGTGGAAAATTTGGTTGAACATCCATAACACACGGGTACTATATGTTCCATGCATAAAAGCTTTTTGCAAAATCGGCATCAATACCGTGTTTTGCGATAGGCACAACGTCCACGTTTATTGTCGGCAACTTCCACTCGTTCAACAAATTCGGTACCGCTAATTCTCGCAGCAAGTTGACGAATTTCTCTTGCAAATACTGCGAATGTACTCTTGCCTTCATATAATCTATAAGAAGTTCATTGGCAAGTTGTTTTAAAAATATTCTTCTCGAGATTTCTTCTTTTGTATTAAATTTATACAGGGTGGCCCATCGAAAACGTACCGCAAGGCATAACGGCCAGGGTAATTTTTTTTTCAAAAAATCCAAAAACACGTCAATTTTGTTTGTGAGGGGGACAACTTTTGCCCTTAAAATGATCGCAAAATTTTCAACCCTCTAAGCGGGGGTGTCATCCCCCAAACTTTTTCAAATGGGAAGAGGGGTCAAGTGGTACCGCAATGAAAAGGGCTTTCTATTCTCTATACATTCCCGCTTTGGTTTTGAAAATCGGTCAAGTCATTTAGAAAATATGAAGGATTGAAATTTGAAAAATACATTTTTCAAAAAACCCATAAATTGAATTAAATAAAAAAAAAAACTTACCGTATTAATGAAGCAAATGCTGAAAATGTTGCCCGTCGACCTCCATACAGTAATACAAATTAGCTTCAAATCGTTCTCGAACATTCTGAAGAACTTGAGGGGTCACTTCGCGACAAACGTCAATAATTCGTGTTCGCAGATCTTCTAATGAGGCAAGTGGAGTGCTATACACTTTACTTTTTACTTTTCATTGCGGTACCACTTGACCCCTCTTCCCATTTGAAAAAGTTTGGGGGATGACACCCCCGCTTAGAGGGTTGAAAATTTTGCGATCATTTTAAGGGCAAAAATTGTCCCCCTCACAAACAAAATTGACGTGTTTTTGGATTTTTTGAAAAAAAAATTACCCTGGCCGTTATGCCTTGCGGTACGTTTTCGATGGGCCACCCTGTATATTACAAAAGCATTAATACCACTAATATTGAGAAGTCCATAAAGAATAACCATAGGCCATCGACGTGTATTACGGGCAACATTATACTTAGCTGAGAGCTGATCGACAATATCAACTCCACACTTTGTGGATTTATAAAAAGTTATAATCTCTGGTTTGTTTTCCTCGCCAGAATCTACATCAATTGTATCATCATGATGCAAAGTTGATAGTAACATAACTTGCTTATTTTTTTTGGGGATGTAGGAGACCATAGTCATATTTTCTGTAAAAACAAACATGCTACTTTTTTCAGGCCTCTTTGTAAAAAAATCTTTTGGTATTTGTCTTTTGTTTTTCCGCAACGTTCCGACAGCTGTCAACTGATTTTTTAACAAATTATTAGCTACCTCAACAGACATGAACCAATTGTCCATCGTAACATTTCGGTTTGACTTGAACAGTGGCAGGCAAATTCTATTTACTACTTCAGAAGAAGTATTGTTTACAACAAATGGACCTGTATTCTGTTTACCACAATAAATTTCCATATTATGTGTATAAAAAGAACGTGAATCGACCAGTGAAAAAACTTGTATTCCATATCGGGCAGGTTTATTGGAAATATACATTCGGAAGCTGCGACGTCCTCGGAATGCCAGCAACATTTCATCAATGGTAGTGTATTGTCCCACGACATAGTGTTTTTGACAGTTCTTTACTAAACTCTCAAAGATTTCTCTTACTGGAGCAATTTTATCTTCACTCTTACGGTCCTCTCTTGTCCGAATATCGTCCATTCTAAAACCGAGCATCAAGAAACGAAATCTTCTCAGAGCCATTGTTGCTGGAAATATTTCTACGCCTGTGCCATCGGTAGACCAGAACTCAAAAATAGATGTTCTTCCTCCATGGTATACACCGGCTAGATAAAGTAAACCAAAGAACGCCCTAATTTCTATAACATCTGTGGGCCGGACATCAGACTTATTAGTATACCGATCATATACACTCTCAATATAAATATTTGTACTTTGTTTTTTTTTGCATAATTTCATCATCAAAAAAAAGCTGCCAACATTGAAGAGGAGATGATGCATTTTTTGCCGTCTCAGAGAACCAAATCCTTTATAAAATACTTGCTACTCAGTAGACAGCCACAACACCACTGCTACTAGTTCACTGCGATGTCGTCCGAAGGTACACCGACGTACAGGGCCGTACGCGCCTCGGTTTTAAAATAGCTGAATATCTTAATTTTACGTGGGCTTGAGAGACCCGACGCGTGCACTGGAGGATTAAGTAGTCGATTATCTTGATATGCTCTTTATTTCTTGTTGAAGATAATTCTTTGAATCTTCTCTCCGATTTTAGTCCATTTTTTTCTTAAATTAAATATCGATCTTGAACTTACTTTCGTTGCGGAAGCTGTTTATTTTTTTGTTTGTTTCCACCACATTCTGAAGGTCCAAGGCAATTCCTGCAGCCAGTGGCGGCTCCTCAATAAGTGCACATGTGCACGTGCACTCCCAAATTTTTTAAACAAACATATTTAAATGTTAATTTTCTTTAAACAATATTATCATAAAATAATAATTTAAAAACCATGCCGTCAAAGAACATGACCCAAAGACCAGACATTAAAATATGCGATGTAAATTGATCGACGAATTTCTTAACTAGCGGCAATGTCATGAATCATCAATAATAAGCACTAAACAAAACCAAAGTTTGCAGAATAAATATTTCTGTAGATTTTGACGCTGGACCTGGACGCCTATGCGTACGTATTAAATATCGAAGCGGGCCTTTCATCGGATCCATCCATCCTGCCGCAGCGACTTCGTTCACTGCTCGCCCGAATATTAAATCTAATTGGTGGAAACCTGCCCCCGCACTCTTTGTTCCCCGCGACAATCAGGCGACGTCCGATAGCTCCCGAGCACCTGAAAGCAGTGCACATTAGAATTAGCGCTTTGCGGTACGATAAGGTTGTTTTCATTTCGCGATTGCAAGAATGACGGAATTATCAAACCTTGATTGCATTAGCTTGCAATATTTAAAGACAATTAAATTTTCCTCGTTATCTTTAAACGAAAAAATAAAAATTAAAAGTGTCGGTCGTCCAAAGCCAAATTTGTTAATTACGAGTGTAACTAAATGCAAAAGTCGTGATTATAAACGAACTTTTAAAATAGAAACTTACGAAAAAACCGAGTGGTTGTGCGAGTGTAGTATTAGTAATAGTATTTACTGTTTTCCGTGTTTATTATTTGAAAGCGGTGAGGCATCAGAATGGACAAAATCCGGGGTTAAAGATTTAGTACATTTATCCGAAAAAATTAAAAAGCATCAAAATTCAAAGTCACATCTATCTGCTAAATTAGGATTTAATTTATTAGGTAAACAAGATATTCGGCAACAATTAAATAGTGAATACCGATTAAGCATTCAAAAACATAATGACGAAGTAAAGAATAATAGGTATGTCTTATCTAAAATTATAAATTGTATTAAATTTTGTGGCGCATTTGAGCTTGCTCTCCGTGGACACGATGAACAACAAGATTCATTAAACCCTGGTATATTTAGAGGCCTCATAAATTTTTCTGCCGAATTGGATTTAGCACTGAGGGATCATTTGCAGCAAGCTACCGTGTTTAAAGGCACGTCAAAAGACATTCAAAATGATTTATTAGAATGTATTCTTTCCGTGAGTCAGGCACATATAAAAAAAGAAATTGCCGCTGCAAATTTTTTGTCTGTTATGAGTGACGAAACAAGTGACATTTCGAATATTTTTCAAATGGTTATAGTTTACCGTTATACTTTAGCAAACGGCACCCCCGTTGAAAGATTTTGGACATTTATAAAACCAAATGAACATGATGCTGTTGCCTTAGCTGGCTGCATAGAGGAGGCTCTTAATTATGTTTTAAAAAATTCTGAACAATTGATTTCCCAAAGTTATGACGGAGCAAGTGTCATGAGTGGCGCCCATGGTGGTGTGCAAAAACGTATTAAAGATAAATTTAAATATGCGCATTATATCCATTGTTATGCTCATCAACTAAATTTGATAATGTCGCAGGCAACAAGCATAAATACAAATGTACGCATATTTTTTTCCGATTTGAGTGACCTTACCAATTTTTTTTCGAATTCTCCACAAAGAGTTGCAATATTAGATGAAGTGGTTGGAAATAGGGTTCCTAGAGCATCTGCTACAAGATGGAATTTTAAAATTAGAACAGTTAACACTGTATACGAAATCAGAGAAGCACTTTTAGAGTGTATGGAAAAAATACAATCCACATCCAAACAATCTGATACCATTAGAAAGGCGGGTGCTATTTTCAGATTATTGAATGACTCTAAATTTGTTTTTTGGTTGACAGTGTTTCATCGTGTAATGCCCCATGTTGATATTTTATATTCACAGCTGCAAAAAAGGGCTACTGATTCGGTTACTGTAAAACGATGTATTACTGAGTTCGAAAAAAATATTCAAAAGGAGAGAGATAACATACATACTATTAGAGAAACCGGGTTAGTAGACATTGATGAAAGTCAAGCTAGAAAAAGAAGGAAGACGGATGAGAGAAATTCTTATGTTTCCACGACTGTGCAAGCTAAAGAAGTGTGTGACACCATAATTGCAGAAATAAAAAGAAGGTTTTCGTTCACAGGCCATTTGGAAATAGCTCACTTATTTTCAGTGGAAAGCAGTCCACTTGCTTAAATTTTTAATTGAAAATAATTTGCAAATAGATTTCTCAGAAACATTTTCAGTGTTACAGGCGATTGTTACAATGCCAATGACAACCGCAGAAGCGGAACGTTGTTTTTCCACATTGAATCGCATAAAAACTTTTCTTAGAAGTACAATCGGCCAGAATAGACTAACTGCTCTCGCAATGTTATCTATTGAGAAACAAATGATTCAAGAAATTCCAAATTTTAATGAATTGGTTATTGAAGAATTTGTCTCAAAAAAGGATAGAAGACTTCATTTTCAATACAAAACGTGTTTGTAAAATATAAAAACAATTATTGTTTGGCCAGACCGATGTACTCAGAGAGGTAAGTTACTTAATTCTTAAATTCTTATAAGTTTATTTAATTTGTATGATTTGATAGTCCAATGAAAGTCTTTTGGGCGTGGCACCCAAAAAACGTTTCGCTTCCGCCGATTTACCAACGGCACTCATGTTCTATTCTAAGGTTGTGCACCCCCAAGTTATTTAACCACGCGCCGCCACTGCCTGCAGCCACTTGTTTTTCTAGCTCAAAATAAGCTAATATATTAAGAATAATAAGCTGGCTTTGCTCACTTAGTCGTCTATTTCTAATTTGTTCGCCATTTTCAATGGCCGCGTTCACCCGCCTGATCGCTCGTTGGCTATCGATCATCAAAGTAGCGCTCAAATAATGGCAATGGTTTGAACGGTTTTTAGAGATTTCGAACGGAGCAAATATTTCGTGACCTTAACCTTGATGAGAATGAGAATATAGGACAACGGTAACAAGGAAGGGCTGACATTAAAAGAAATATGATAGTAAATTTGTTTGTATAACACGTTCTGTATTTTGTGATAAAAGAAAAAGTTTTAAAAAAATCTGTTATTGCTCTGGTGTATTATTTTATTATATAATTATTGCTCATAATGTTTACATTACATGCCGCCATCTTGTTTGTTATGTCGGCTGATCGTTGCTCAGTTAAGTAGCGAAAATAAAATACGATACAAAACATGGCGTCCGCTCAACAACCCGCTATCAAACTAGCAAGATTAAATAGCTCGTTCATGGTACCGCTCTCAGAGAGATCACTGAGCGATCAAGCGGGTGAACGCGGTCAATATTCATTTTGTTTTGACGCATAGATAAACAATTTTAACGTTTCGAAATTTCGCACTTAAGGATTTGTCAACGTGACAAGTTTTAGTTAAAATAAAAAAAAAGAAAAGGCGTGACTTTTTTTAGTAAATTCACTGTTACAAAGATGCAAAAAATGACGTCACTGCATATCCGAAAAATTTCTACTATATTATAAAGAGGTGACAGCCGGTAAAATATCAAACGATTTTTGCTTTCGTTCTCGTTGACCTTCAACCTTTATTTTAGAGTTGCACTATTGCCGGTTGTTTCGCCATTTCCTTAGAGACTATGGTACTACACCTAATTTATTGTATTTTACTGCTAAAATTAATAAATTTTTAATGTATAGCAGATTAAAATGATCAAAAAGGAACTATTTTGCTAAATAGTCAGGTTTGCAATAAACACTATGCGAATTTATTACAGGTTATCGTACAACTATATTTTAATACGTTTAAAAACATGGCTTGCACTAAAACACATAAATATTGGCATCAGTATACTGTTTGCAATAATAAACACTAGATAATAACGTATCAATAATTACAAAAACAAACGACTTACCTGTGGGAAGTTCGTTTTGAATTATATGAGCTAGACTCGTCCAATTAGATTACACACGTAGTCACACCATCGTAACTTTGTCGAGCACAATTTTAAAGCTGAATCATATAAACAAAAAATGTTCAACCTGCTGACGCAACAACCATATCGTCTTCCTCGGCATTCAGATTATTCATTTCATTACACTGGTGAGAATTGGTTTGTAAAAAAAACTAAAAATGATTGTTTGGGTAGGGTTCTTAGGGAGGGACTCTAATTGGACGAGTATACTGCCGTGCTAAGACAAGAGGTCGTAACTAATGATAATGAGATTCTGAGATATTCGCGTTTTAAAATGTTGAGTCTAAAACTGTTTTTTTCTGTAAGTGATTTTTGTGATTTTGTTGGATTCAGCTGAGAAATATAATACATCTGAGATACATAAACCCTTTGGTATTTCGAATATTACCTAAAAGAAGATATTTGAGTTTTTGAAAGTTACGACGTTATGACTAAGTAAATATTAAAAAAAAAATATTGATTCTGACGTATCTCAATGTTAGTTGCGTCTTTTTAATTTTGGATGAATCAGATACGACATATTGTCGTAGTGATTAAGATGATTTTTCATAATGACATGAACTTACTACATTTGGGCTTATGAATATCTAATAAAATATATGAATAAATAATGAAATGCCCTATTAATTACCATGTTTTGTTGTAACAATTAATAATGGGTTGAGAATAGAAATATAGCAAAACTTTAATAAGTGTTACTCTAACAGTGGATTGCAGAAAGAAGTTAAACCCTAACTAAATGTTAAATATTTGACATTGACGTTTGGTATTAGGCAAATGCCATAGACAAACGTCAAATTTTATCATCATGTTAGCTAACATAAAGTTAAAAAATCTTTTTTGCAATCGACTGTAATACTAGTAATAATAAAAGTCGGAATATTATAGGAAAAATATAAAATCAACAAAATAAACACATTTTTTTAATACAAACGAAAAAAATATATAGGTGTACATATTGGAAAAATCAATCATCAAGATTGGATTCCCCTTGGTTTTCAGGTAAATTTTGCCAAAATATGAGTCTATTTTGGGGAATACCCATAGATTTTAGTTTTTGAATCAGATTTTGCTTTCTAACTACGTTTATGCCTCTGGGAGACTCTCTTCTTCCTGGTTTTGGTACACCCTCCTTCAGTGCCTTTGTAGTAAGAAAATCTAATTCGACAGCAGTACTGTTAAAGCTTATCTTATATAATAATGACCTTTTCCCTTTGAGAAATATTATTTCACAAATATTTGAAAGGTAAGGTCTCGGCTGTGTCTTATTTAGCTTGAATCGGGAGGAAGCATCTTTTACGTCTATAAAATCATGCACATTCATTTCGACACAAATGTTTTTTCGATTGTTAGATGCTTGAACGCAGTTCCTATAATCTTCAAAGTCTAAAACTTTTCCCTTTTGTTTCAGAGACTTTTCCAATTGGTGGTGAAAAGAGTCTGCGCTCATAAATGTGTGGCCCGTTTGCAAGTACTTTAAGTTAGTTTACTTGACAGATGTTTGCTCTGAATTAATAAAATATACAAAAAAAGAATATAGGGCCCAATTTTTGTTCTGGGCGGCGCAGTTATCCATCCATAATGTTATCTCAGTGGCATCTCTATTGTGAAGCAAAAATGTATTGAAGGTGGATATAATATCATTTTGGGTTCGTCCTGCAGTACCCTCATGCCATATAATAGCAAGTGGCTGTTTATTTTTATTTTGTTTACCAAGAGGGACGAAACTTTCGTTGAAACAGATAATTCTTGGTACAAATATTATCTCCTTGAACATTTCGCATCTTGGCAGCATGATGACCTGAAACCAAAAAACGTTTATTACCTGTAATTTTTTTTTTGGATAAAATATTCACCTTCTGAAGATCTACTGAAACGAATACACATGTGGGCTCGCAAGTATTGCTAAGTAACACATCTTTTTTGTATTCTTGGCGTGCCAGAATGGCATTCTGATTATGTGCGTTCCATGTTTGACAATGTTCACAATCCAACATTATATTTTCCTTAGAATGATTTAAGGATCTAGTATGATTTTCGAAGGCTTCACATTGCCAACATTCTTCATTACCAAGCACAGCAAAGGATATGCTCATGCTCTTTACTTCTTGTGGATAAAGCTCGTAGGAAATTTTAAAATCAGCATTTTTTCCCAAGAAGTCTTCATACATGCTTTTAATATTTATATCGCTGGGAAGATAAAGTCTATTTGGGGCATGTTCCCGCCGATAGTGCGAAATTGTGGGATTATAAGACTTTATATGATTTACAATGACGGTTCTATCTCCTTTTTTTTCTGAGGGGTGACCTTTTTTGGAAGGTTGTACTGCAAGCTCTTCGGGTGAGGTTTTTGAGAGAACGTCTCTTACAATGCGATCATTTTTATCCTGGTACCCCAACGTTCCCAAGAAAAATTTCTTACACACTTGAAAATCTGTTCCTTCTTCATTTTTTAAATAATATTTTATTGTTTTATTCCTTCTTGAGTTTTCTCCTACAGATTCTTTCTTCTTTGTGGTATTTTTTGCAGAGGTATATATAAACTGGTGTTGCTGCATCTGGGAGAGCTTCCAATACTGAGAATGGATAATGATTTGCCTTTCTTTATTAATGACTTCTGTACATTTACGTACACATCCACCCGTACATGTTTCCCTGAGAACATACTTTTCAAGCCTCCCCTTTTTCTTTTCATCTTTTCTTTCTTTCAGCGGGACGTCAAATGTCTTTCTTTTTCGAATAGTTCCTTTCTTAGTATACATTTTTTGGTCATTTTTTTCTCCAATTTCTATAGCATCATTAGTTATATTGCCCAAAATTTCCTTTGCAATATCTTCTGAGCCTATATGAGTTATCGGAGAAATCAAAATGTTGGACAATATGGTAATTTTACCTCCTGGACCTGAAAAATAAATCATTAACAAGACAATTAAAAAAAAACGTAAGTACCTTTGGAACTATGATGATCGTCATTCCTCTTAATCGTAGATGAAATAGGACCTAATGAGGATTCGACAGTAATATCTGACTTGTTTTGGGTGCCAGCTTCCCTCTCAGCCGGGAAATCAAAACATAGACGCCGCACGTGCTTCTTCGGTAACACTTCAGAGGTGCGTTTTCCTAAATTTTTATATAGGAAATCATTATCATTATACAGGGTAATTCATCCTAACTTATTCATTAAAAGTTTGTTAAGGTAATCGGTATTTTCGTGTTAAAGATACAGCAAAACAAATTTGACTTTCCTATTGTATACTACTTTTTAAAAAAACGGCAACATCGCAACTTTGTAAATATTTTAGATCGATAGAGCATTTTAGCAGCTTATATAAACAATAACATTTTTAAAACACTCCTATGTAAGTACCGTTTTTCACAAACTTCTAATGAATAAGTTAGTAAATCACCACGTAAAATAAATTTAAGTCGTACTTACTTTTATAATTATTATTGGGTTCGTAGTCCGGATCTTTAAAAGTTTCATCCCCACACTGTTTACTTTTTGGGGCAATCTTGAATCGAGCGGATAGTTGCTGATTAGCTCTAGCCAATGCGATCATTTTTTCGGCTCGACTTTCAAACATTATTTTCGTACTATGACATAAAATAATAATTGATATTTAATAGACTCCAGAATCTATACAACTAATATCTTTCAGCTTTAATAACGCAAATATAATAAATACAAAACCATAACCTATAAACTTACCTGTTGAATTTTCTTTGTATACAATGTAATAATTTACACCACTTTATTAATCTAAAAACTAACCCAAAAAATCCACCGAACAACCCGTAAACTAAAACATTTATCTAATAATAAATCAATGATTAATAAATCTTTTGTTATGCAAATGATGCCGATATCTCATAGACGATAAACATAAAACATAACCACACTTTTTACAAAATAATAACTGACATTAAGTCGTAACTACCACAAACAAAATGGAATTATCTCACTGATACTTAGTCAAAAAGTCGTATGGGATAACGATACGACAATTCGTCTTTGTACGTATCAGATATGACATTTTAACTTTGTATTGCTGCATTTAATTTTGGTAATAACCAAAACCAAAATGGCGTAAGTGATACATACGACATTTTGATTTTGTACGAATTAAATACGACATTACAACCTAGTATAAGCTCAATTTTCGGCAGATCATCAAATTATTTCAAGCATTTCTAGTGTAGATACGACTTCTGGACTTAGTAAATCGATAGATCTCATCACGTCCTTTTCAAAAATGCTAAAAACTCAAAATACCAAAATTTGTCAGTTACGACCTTTTGTCTTAGCACTGCAGTATAGCTCATATAATTCAAAACGAACTTCCCACAGGTAAGTCGTTTGTTTTTGTAATTATATTTCGCTACACTCGTCCAATTAGATTACACAAGTAGTTATTTAAAGAAAACAATCATTTTTATTTTTTCTCTATTTTTTATTTTTAGTTTTTTTTTTTTTTATTGTTTATAGAAACACATTGATAGACATTAACTAATAAATTTAATGTAAACATTTTTAATATATGTATATAATGTATAATATATTTAAAATACGTATATATATGCGTACATGTTAATTTCTATAAGTTTAAAGTTTTACTTCAACGTCTTTTAAACTAATTTAAAGACCTAACTTTAACAACTTTAAAGACTACATATGTCGTTCTATAATGTAATAAAAAAATATTTTTTAGAAATACAAAAAAAAACAGTAACAATGAACTAGTATCTAATGGAAAATTAATAGATTGATCGACTTACCTGTAAGGATGATCGATCGTAATTATTCGAGCTGTTGTCCGGAATGATTATTACGTAATGTAGTATGCATTGATTCATACGGCCAGCACAAAGTACAAAGAAAAAAACAAATGACTCACCCTACTTGCTTATCCATCTTACGTGTCGCTCCATTGCATTCGTCTTGTTAATTAGATCGTAGGGAGTAAAAAAGGGTAGGGAGGGTTGTAATAATCATTCCGGACAACAGCTCGAATAATTACGATCGATCATCCTTACGGTAAGTCGATCAATCTATTAATTATTCTTCGCTGCTGTCCTACATGATTATTACGTAATGTATATGTTCAAAGAAAAAATCGATCTAATTAACTTAAACGACTTATATTACGTATCATCTGATAGAAAACAAAATATTCTGAAAAATGTACTATTATTAATAAATAACTATAACTGTAAAGTTAACCTAATCTATAAAGATTTAATTTAAACGATTTGTAATAACTACTCATTCTAATATAAGATTTTTTTTTTTTTTTTTACATACATGTATATATAATCTACTAATCTACATATAGGAATATACAATTGTTAACACATATATACAATATACAAATAATCACTAATTTCTATTTAACTTTTCGTTAAACTTTGTTCTATAATAGACCTAGCAAATTCACCTGGAGAGGACGTAACTGGTCTATTATAAAATTTTATAAATGTGTCAGACACCGCTGTGACCAGCCAGCTGCATTGCGTATGACCTCTATATTAACCCCTGCTCGGAGAGCTGCAGATGTACTGGCATGTCTAGTTTTCAGTAACTACTCCACTCTTCTGTAAAACATTTTTTACCCATCTACTTAAAGTTTGTGCACTAGCTGCGTGATGAGGTTTCTTCCATGTTATAAATAATTTATTTTCTTTATGAGGTCTTAATGGTAATGTTTTTTAATATAGTACGTTAAAGTTTTTGCCACACATAGACTAGGGCGATCTAAAAATATCAGGAAAACTAATAAGGGCTATAGTCTTTTATAGCCAGCATGTTTTAATTTTGTCTGGAATGCGTATTTCCAAAACGTTCTCACTCTCTTTTATATTTTCTAAACTTATTTTAGATATTGTTTGGATCCTATGTGCCGAAGTTAAAGCCAGTAGAGTAACTAGTTTATAAGTAATTAATTGTAGTGATAAATTTTCTAAGGGAAATAATGTCTCTAAATATTGCAATACGAGGTTTGGATCCCATGTGGCAGCATATTTGGGTTGAGGGGGCTTAAGATTAAATGCCCCTTTAAAAAAACGTTTTATTATTCTTTGATCTTTTTCATCAGGAGAAAAGACTAACGACAGGGCAGCCCTATGAGTATTTAGTGAAGAGAATGATATTCCCGAATTCTGAATCTCTGAAAAATATTCTAATATTAAGTTAAGGTTATATTCATACGGATTGTGGTCATTTCTTCCGCAATAATCCCACCATTTTCTACAGTTATTGTACTGTTTTAATGAGCTATCGGACAACGATGCTAATAAGGTTGGAATAACGGAGGTCGGAACTCCTAGTCTAGTAAATGACCCCCGTATAGCTTCCCGGCTACCAGGGTAGTCATTTGCATTGTGTCCGTCACTGGTAATCTGAAAGGTGACAAGAGGAGACCGTTAAAAAATGAGAATTTTAATGGTTCATCAATCAATAATTTTTTAAATAGGGGGTACCAGAATTGGCTTGGCCAGTCTGGAACAATTAAGATACCCATTGCCTTTTCCTGGACAATTTTTTGTAATACTCTCCCTATAAGTGGAAATGGCGGAAATGCATAAAAAAAATATTTTTCCAATTTATCGTGAAAGCATCAACACACATGGATTCTGGATCAGGATGCCAAGATATAAATATATTACATTTTTTATTTTGATAGCTAGCAAAAAATCGATGTTTGGTGTACCAAAATGGATTGTTATCTGCTGAAAAACTAAGTTATTTAATTCGTATTCAGTGGAAACGTTTTTTATTCGCGACTCTGCATCCGCTATGTTATTATTAGAAGAACTTATATACGCTGCATGAATAAAAATATTTCTGGATTCGCCATTGCACATGTTATAGATATTTCGTTAAGATTTTTGAACTGAACACTGCCCATTTTATTTACAGTCGCAATAGCTGTGGTGTTATCGATTCTCAATAAAATATTTTCATTGCGAATATTTTTTGCAAAAGATTTTAAGGCATTAAATGCAGCCAAAAGCTCTAAATAATTAATATGAAATCGTTTTGTTCTCGTTTCAGAATCCATGCGTCATATACCGCCCAAATTTTGCACCCCAGCCTGTATTGGAGGCATCAGAATAAATTTCAATGTTATATAATTTATTTTTAATAGATTCTTTGCTGTTTGGAATATTATCTAACCACCACTTAAATTCTATTTGTAAGTAATTCGGGATAATCATTTTCGCACTGTAGTCATTATTGTTAAGAGAGAGAGCGATATATTTTGCTCGTTCTAAATTTTTGAGATGCAGCCACCCATATTTTAAAGCTGGTTTGGTTGCTACTAATGTACCAACTAATCCCGCAAATTCTCTGATTTTACAATTTTTTTTATTTTGAAATACTTTCAGCTTTTTTAGAATTGTTTCTTTTCTTACCTCGGGCAAACTAATAGTCATATTAACACTATTTATTGTAAAACCCAAGTACGTAATTTCTTGCTTAGGAAAAATTTCAGTTTTGTCCCAATTTAAAGTAAATCCTAATTTTGATAAAAGTGTGTAAGCTTTTTTCGTGTTGTGGCTACATTCTAATTGATTTTTTGCAATAACTAAAAAATTGTCTAAATATGCCGAGCAAATTATATCTCTTTCTCTTAAATGTTTTAAAATTGGTCTGGTTATTTTAGTAAAAATATATGGTCCTAAGTTTAACCCAAATGGCAAACAATTAAATTCATACGTTTGATTTTCAAAGGAAAAACGTAAATATTTTCTAGATTTTTTGTTATAGTTAATGAAAAATAGGCATCTTTTAAGTCAATTCTAGAGAGAAAAACAACCGTCTGTAATTAATTTTAAAACTGTTCTGTAATCTTCTAACTTGAAATGGGGTGCTGTAATAAACTTGTTTAGATTTTTTAAATTTAAAATAAATCGGTATTTACCATTTTGTTTTTGAGTAAGAAAGAAAGATGACAAAAATTCACCCTTTTTAGAATTACATTTTGAGACAGCCCCCATTTCAACCAATTCAGCAATTGCTTTTCTATATTTATGTATTTCATGTTTATTTATTTGGACCTTACATCGAAATTTCTGCAAAGGCTTGCTATGAAATGGTATTGATATACCTCTAACCCAGTTCAAAATTACTGTATTTTTAGTTATTTTAATCCATTTGTTTACCTGATTACTAAGGTTTCCGATGGCATCTGATTTTAACGTCGAGGGACATATGTCTTCCTCTGTTTGTATTGGTATCTGTGTGGAAAGTTGTTGTAATTCTTGGTTACCTTTTTCCTTGTGGTGTTGCGTTGGGGCTGGTAGTTTAAATAACCTGCGTTTCTTCCTGATTGTCCTTGCAAACCCGATGGTCCCGGTTGTTGGTCAAGCGCTAAAAATTGTTTTTTGCTCCATCTCTGTTTGTTTCCAATGTAGCCATGATCTATTTTTAGTTCTTTTCTTGTTTTCATCGTGTTTTTATCAGTCTGAAGAGATTCTTGAAGCTTGCTGCCGAACAAATATTCATCAATAGGGCATTCAGAGAGGGTCTTCCTTTTGTCTTCACGAAGGAAAGGTTTAACCAAAAAACGTCTGTGGTTTGATATCTGATGGAAATTTTCACATAAAATTTGTTCACTATCTGCTAAGGTTGTAAGTATTTTTTGGGGGTCAATGTGGTTTTTGTCCTGTATTAAGTCTGAAATTATATGTCCTAAGCCCGATAAAACACTTGCTATTTGGTTTTGCATTTGGATTAAAAAGTAATCCTGTTTCTTAGACTCTCTTGTTAAACAAATTTCAATTTCATTGTTTAAAATCGGAGGGGTAAGTTCTTTGCAGTTGTCAGGTGTAGGGTATTTCTTAATAAGTTCCTCTGTTTTACTCTTATCAACCCCTTTTGTGACATAATTACTCCAGCGTACGGAAACTTCCTCATGGACGGCCCCCCCCACATTTTTTTTAAGTGTCGGGTTTGTCCCTAATATTTCAAAAATTTCTTGGTCTACTGTCTGTAGCGTAGGGATATCACTATTATTTGCGACCACTATTGGTTGTCGATCCTCTGTAAAAAAACAGAAGAAAAAACATTACAGTAAGACAATAGTCAATTACCGTAAAGTATACTAAGTTTAAAAGTTTAAACCCTAATGGCAAATATTAGCATTAAGACATTCGTCAATTAGTGCTTATAAGTTTGGGATAATACTGTAAAAAACAAAAGAAAAAACATTACAGTAAGACAATCGTCGATTACCGTAATATATACTAAGTTTAAACCCTAAGGTAAATATTAGCATTAAGACATTCGTCAATTAGTGCTTATCAGACATCGCAAATAAGTAAGAAATAATTCGATTACTTATTTTTGTACAAAAAAGCTATTAATTTAACTATCTATGTATATTTTTTAGGACTTACCCTTGTCCGAAGTGTCAGAAGAATCTGAACTTATTTTATTTTGAATAGTCCGTTCCATCTCTCGCAATTTGGCTAATATCTCGTCGTATTTTTCATTTTTCTTAACCCTTTTAGTTTTACGGCGTGAATCCAAAACCGAATGTCCTTCACTTTCACTTTCGGAGGACGATAAGATCCTCTTTCTAATCACTTTTGGCATTTTAAAGAGTTTTAAGAAATAGTTAGCACACGAAAATAAAATTTACTGCTTGCCGGCCCGCACAAAAGAATGCAATGAAGCGACACGTAAGATGGATAAGCAAGTAGGGTGAGTCATTTGTTTTTTTCTTTGTATGTACTTTGTGCTGGCCGTATGAATCAATGCATACTACATTACGTAATAATCATGTAGGACAGCAGCGAAGAATAATTTATTTTATTATTTATTCAAAATAAACTCAAGCAAATTCGTTTCATCTTGAAGAGGTCGTTTATAAAATCTGGCAAATATCTCGGACTTTTTTTGTCCAACTCGCTGAATTTTTAATACTATCTATGTTCATCCCCGCTCTATAAGCCGCTGAAGTTGACGCATGGCTAGTACTGTGGCTTTTGAACTGTTCAGTATTTATACCACTACATTTCATTACATCTTTTATCCAACGGCTTATAGCCTGGGGAGATGCTTTTTGAAATGGCCTGCGATAGGTTAAAATTAAGTAATCTTCATTTTTTCTTATTGAATCAGTTACATCCAAGTAGGTAAGTAAGGTTTTAGCTACACATAATTGAGGATGATCATCGAAAAAATTAAATTTCAATACAGGTTGTTCGCGATTATAATTTGAGGTTTTTAAAATATCTGTAACAGAAATTTGTACACCGTTTTCCATTCTTACAACGTTTTTTATGTTAAGTTTAGAAATTGTTTGTATTCTCTGCCCTGATGCTAACATTAACAATATTACTAACTTTTTAACCAACTTCTCTAAAGATATATTTTCTAGAGGATACCAACCCTCAACATAATCTAACCCTTTTACTGGATCCCAGGTTACATTATATTTAGGAAAACTTGGTTTTGTTCTGAACGCTCCTTTTAAGAATCGTTTTAGTATTAATTCATCAGAATTTGAAATATTTAAAACTAAAGACAACGCGGATTTATGCGAATTAAGAGTAGAATACGAAATATTTTTGTTAAATAACTTAATTAAGAACGAAATAATATGTCCAACCCCTACGGTGTAGGCATCTATTTTATTTACTGTACAGTAAGACTACCACTTCCGTAAGGTACCACAATATTGTCTTAGAGTAGACTCACTTATTGACTTTAACATTATTGGTACAGCTTCCTCTTGGGACTCCTTTATTTAAAAAAGATTTCCTGATAATTTCGACACCGCTAGGGGTAATTTTTTCCCCATCGGGTGGCTGGTCCTAAAGGGAGATAAGAGTAGATTTTTGTTAGGTTTTAATATTTTTGGTTCACTCAAACTAAGTTTTTGGAATAATGAAAACCAAGACTGATTTGGCCAATAGGGAACCACAAGGATTCCTTCGGATTTATCTTCAATTATCTTCTTTAAAACACGCCCTATTATAGGAAAAGGGGGAAAGGCATAAAATCTAAGAGATTTGTCGCAACTGATTGTAAATGCGTCACATGTCAGAGCCCCCGGGTCTTTAAACCATGATATATAGGTGTCACATTTAACATTAACCTTGGAAGCGAAAAGGTCGATGTTCGGTTTCCCAAAAATGTTTACTATTTTTAAAAAATCTTTATTATTCAATGAATATTCTGATTCTATTTTTAATGTTCTAGACTGCTTATCGGCTATTATGTTTTCTTTTGAAGGAATATAGGAAGAATATAAAAACAATTTTCGTTCCTCGCACCATGACCATATTTGTCTACTTAATTTATTTAATTTTTCAAATTTTATTCCACCCATTCTATTAATGTATGCTATTGCTGTTTTATTATCTACCCGAAGAAAAATATTACAATTTTTTGCACTTGAAACATAACATTGTAATGCATAATATATAGCAAGAAGTTCTAAATAATTAATATGATTATTTGCTTCTTCCTCGGTCCAAAACCCATGAGTAGCTTCTGAATTATATGCTGCCCCCCACCCAGTTTTTGAAGCATCTGTGAATATCTCATGAGAAAATTTTTTACAATCAATAAAACTGAATGATTGATTTAACATTTGTTTCCACCATAGTAATTCATTACATATCATGGTTGAAACTTTAATTTTTGAATTATATTTGCCATTATATTTTTTAAGTCCTAAAAACTTTTCACGTTCTAATTTTTTAGTGTGTAATCAACCATATTGCACTGCAGGACAAGCAGACACTAACATACCAATAATTTTAGATAACTCTCTAATAGTACATATTTTCTTTTCATAAATATATCTATTGCATTAATAATACCTTTTTTCTTATTCTTAGGAAGATGCATAGTCATATTTTGACTATTGTAAATAAACCCTAATATTTACACAATTGCATGGGCTCTAATTGCGATTTTTTTAAAATTTATAATAAAACCTAATTTTTGCAATGTTGTTAAAACCAAAAGAAAATACTATTTTTTACTTCTTCTTTTGTGCTACCCAACAATAAAATATCGTCTAAATATATAATACATAACAAGCCGTTTTTTCTAAAGTAATTAAATAAACCCATAGGCAAGCAGTTGAACTCATAAAGACTATTATCGAATTGAAATCTAAGATATTGTTTATGTTCTCTTTTTATCGGAATCATATAATAAGCGTCTTTAACAGTTTTATAGTTATCGAGTTTAAAGTGAGGAGCTTTTATAAACATATTTAAGTTTTTAAGGTTCAATATGAAGCGCTTAGAATTGCCAATTTTAGACACAAGAAAAAAGGAAGATAGAAATTGATTAGGTACTGCTTGAACATTTACAAATTATACCTTGTTTGATTAATTCTAGAATAACACTAGAATAGCTCTCTCTCTCACTATTAAATTGTTTTATAGTATAATAATATTTATACTGATAGGGCTTTTTAATAAAGGGAATTTTATACCCTTTAATCCAAGAGAGAATTGTTTTATCTTTTGTACAAATCTGCCAAGAATTTTGAAAATGTTTTAGTCTACCATCATATTATTTAGTATTTACCTCTAATTCGGGTAACTGCCTTTGCTTTCTTTGATTATTTTCTTGACGGTTGGGTTTACATGACTTTCTACATGGTACTTCCGGTTTGTTGACATCATGTGAAATGTGTCACATAGTATTTTTCCAGCGTCAACAATTCTAGGTAATACTTCTGACTTAAAGTCTGTTGGAGAATCGGTTGTGGCCCTCTCCTCCTTTAAAAGTTTGTCAATAACCCCGGCCATTGCGGCAAGTGCTACCCCTATATGTTTTTGAATAGTGGCAACACTGCCACCGCTACATTCTGAATCGGAATCAGAGCTATACTCACCTAAAGAAAAACCAATTGTTAGTTTTATTGGCCTTGGCTAAGCGGTATAGGTATTGTATGGGTTTAACGATTTTACCCATATGATATCAATCGATTACACTAGAAATGGTTTTAACGTTTATAACCAACTGCTCAATCGCTTGGGTTTAACGGTTTTACCCAAGAAAAATGATTAGAGTACCCTTACTTGTATTTATAGAACTAGGGGCACGACGGCTCCCTTTCCTTTCTAGTTTATCCAATTTCCGTAATAATCTACGTTTTTTGCGTTCTAACTTTTCACTTTCACTACTATTTCTCGATCTTTTCGGCATTTTTCACGGAGAAAAAACACTACGATTTAACTCGACAAAGCACAACAGTGTAATGAAATGAATAATCTGAATGCCGAGGAAGACGATATGGTTGTTGCGTCAGCAGGTTGAACATTTTTTGTTTATATGATTCAGCTTTAAAATTGTGCTCGACAAAGCCACGATGGTGTGACTACGTGTGTAATCTAACTGGACGAGTATAGCGAAATATAATTTATATTCTTAGCCGCCAAGTAACCTGCGGCATAACGTAATAATAAGAAAATTTGTCTTCTATGTCATCTTCTGAAATACCAGCTATAGTTTTAAAAGTGACCCGCCAATCAAAATCCCCAACTAGCTTGCATGACATATTAGCCAATTAAGAAATCGTGGTTCTTGGGATTAGACCGTGTCAAAATGGAATCACTTTCCGACGTTTCGTCTTCGATTGCACGAGGCATCTTCAGGGATCTTCACTTCACGAGATCGGAACACTGAATGAGCTCGGAGAGACCCAGACCGGCTATTTATAGTCGACCTGTGTTTACCGAAGCGTGATTCGGTGTAACGATCGGTTTCCACGTATGATGTAGACTGAAGCCCGTATCTCTATTAAAATTGTTAGGATGCTTATAAATTTCACTAGATTCTCTAATTTTGCGTTTATAAGAGTCCCAAAACCGATGCAAGAACTTTGTTTTCTTTTACATTTACGACATGCCCAGTAGAATGTTGGTGTTCAGATACAGCAGATTGTACAATTTGTTTCTTTCTGATACATCGTTCATGTTCCTTAAGCCTAGTCGATATGGATCGTCCAGTTTCTCCAATATAAACATCACCACAGGAACAAGGAATTGCATATACTCCTTCCGTTTGAAAAGGAATAATGTCCTTTGGCGATCTCAAACAGTGTCCAATTTTCTTGTGTGTGTTGAAGATTGTACATATGTTGGACCGGCGAAGTAACCTTGCAATCTTGTCTGTGGTTCCGTGTATAAATGGAAGAACTACATTTCCTATCGGTAATTCCTTATTAGTATCATTTGGTGGAGTAGGATTATTATATTTTCTAATTGATCATCTAATATCATCAGTGCAATATCAATTCCCTCTTAAAGCTTGAATCAGTTTCTCTGTTTCCGATTGTAAAGAATTTTGGTCACAAATAGCGAGAGCTCTGTAAACCAATGAATTAATGACTGATTGCTTTTGTGCTGGATGATGATGGGAATTTGCATTTAAGTACCTGTTCGTATGTGTTGGTTTTCTATATACAGAGTGTCCTAAGGAACCATCCCCTTTCCTTTGTACAAGAACATCTAGAAAGGGAATCGTGCCTTCTGATTCAATTTCCATTGTAAATTTTATGTTAGCATGTTGTTGATTTAGATGATCAAAAAACCCAGGGAGGTTTTCTGGACCGTGTGGCCATATTACAAAAGTGTCATCTACATATCTGAACCATGATTTTGGTTTTAATGGAGACGACTCTCAGGCTTTCTCCTCAAAAGCTTCCATGGAGATATTGGCTACCACCGGTGACAGTGGACATCCCATGGCTGCTCCTGAGGTCTGCTCATAGAAAGTTCCTTGAAAGACAAAATACGTTGATGTAAGACATGCTTCAATTAGATCTAAAAGTGAGTTGCCAATACTATTATGGTGAAATAAGTCTGATATTATGGAAATTGAATTATTTATAGGCACATTCGAATACAGCGATTCTACATCGAAACTGACTAAGATATCTTTGGGATCTAAATGGATTGATTTAAGTTTTTCTACAAAATGCGTAGAGATTCTTATATATGAATGTGTTTTTCCTGTAAAATTATTAAGAATATTTGAAAGATATTTACCAATTTTGTAAGTAGGAGATCCTATTGCACTGATGATATTTTATATATTTCTCCGACGTACCGTCATCGAGCTAGACAACTGCGAAGGTCAAAAAAGACAAATATTAAAAATTTCCGCTCCAAAAAGAGAAATGCATGGGACAGTAACTATAATAACACTATTAAAATAAAAAACTTGATATATTTACTTTACGTTCATTTTAATTTACCTTGTCAATCTTGAATGATATTTTTCCGATTTTTTCCCGAAAGAAGTGCTGACAGTTATGGCAGGCAATTTTTCCACTTGAAAATTAAATATGACGTACGGATTCTTGTCAGTGATTGGTTAGGATTTTATAACAAGGAAATAATCGGCATAAAACTTGCAAGGGAAGATATTCATGTAAAAATAAATATTATTTTTTTTAGATCCAACTGCTCCGGGATGTAAAAACAGTAACAGAACCCAACGTGAATCAAGACATTTATACCACGGAAAAAATAGACGGCGTCAGCAGTTCATAGACGGGTTGCTGAAGAATCTGCAGAC
The DNA here is from genome assembly GCA_030620095.1 of Kuschelorhynchus macadamiae. Lineage (NCBI taxonomy): Eukaryota > Metazoa > Arthropoda > Insecta > Coleoptera > Curculionidae > Kuschelorhynchus > Kuschelorhynchus macadamiae. Next base: position 226,392 of record JAUTXW010001009.1, on the reverse strand, counting down.
TGAAAAAAATAGAAGTAAAGGATGCAGACAAATGGTTTAATCGCAATTCCAGGTGACCACGAACTAATATCCTTCTTTTTACAAGCGTTTATTTAACTTCATTTATCGGTCATTTAGGATGGGCTACGTGCTCCGTCCATCAATCAAAATCAACATTTTTGTTAGTGTCGACAATAAAAAGAAAATTTTCACGCGTCAGAAAAATAACCTTTAAACTAGGCACATGAGATTGACAAATTAAAACAATTGTATACCACAGTTACACTATTTAGTACTAACAACATCTAGTACATAATATAAAACTTAAGACTTAAGACTTAAAAGATATTCCATACAACACTGGTAAATTTGGGGGAAAAAGAACTGCAATCCATTTAAAACAAGGTATTATCTGTCAAATACTCATTAGTATTGTATTAAGCTTTTTTTAGAAGAATTTTCTTGACTCTATCCTTAAGTTTACCCAATGGCAGACTTCAGACATCTCCAGACATTCTGTTAAACAGCCTTGGCCCAAAGTAGTTTGACACAAACCGGGACTTGTTCATTCTTTGAAAATAAACTGAAATATTATTGGCTGATCTTGTATCATGATTGTGTATGTCAGGTATGGGCAACCGTTGCTTAGCTGAGGCAGTGGCTGCTCGCGGGTGCAAATGAAGCAAGAAAATTTTTTTATATGTGGAGGGGGTAGAATATTTTTTTACGACTTACCTAAATTTTGTATACTAAATCAATTCTCCGATCCCTCATAGCAGCAAATTTATTTATAACATCCTCATACAATGGATGAGTTGCCCTAACCTCCTCCAGAAATTCCTTTTGAATTGAAATATTGCCAAGAGAAGTAAGTCTTTCGTAAGCACTGGTCGACGGTATTGTCAAAATAAGGGAAAACAATTTATATGCTTCGGTAAAAATATATTTATTTTTATTAATTTTTTTCACTTGCTCTTGCAGCGATATATTCCAATTACTCTCATTGGCAAAAATAAGATCAAGCTCATTTTTAAGTTGTTGACTTTTTGAAAATATTTCCCCATATAACTGTAACAAATTTTCAAACGGGCCAGTCGGAAAATTTAAACTATATTCAGAAAATTTAGCAAAACCTGCCAAACATGAAAATGTAAGTTTTTCAAGGTCTTGAAATCTTAGTGTCATTTCCATTAAAATAAGGTCCAATATTTCATAAAAAAGGGTTCTATACTTATCCTTAATTTCTTCAGGTGAAAGCTTAGGAAGCTCACGTTTGTGATGTTATTAAAAAAATGTTTTTACAGAGCGCCTGACGACAGCGTTTTATATTGGATATGCAAAAATGAATGTCAAGCGATTTTTTTTGAAGAACATCAAATAGTATGTCCGTGATTGAGAAAATGTTTTTAAACACTAATGCCAGAAACCTGAATTCAAAATCGTTCATCTCACCTAAAAATCCTTGATTTTTCATCAGATTTGTCACAGTTTGTAATAAATTCAAAGACGTCTTTTAATTTATTTCAGTCTTGAACAATCACATTTACTAACTTCGAATTTGAAGTTGTAACAACGCCATAAATAAATATAACACAAAACAGTCATGTTAACTGCAAAGGAACGCACCGGTTGCAGCGAAATCCGCGAAAATAAAAGTAAACAACCACCGCAAACAGAACGACACGTGGGTGTAGTGTACTGCGCCTGCAATTCACCAAGAGCGTTGTATGGTATTCATCAACACCTCGTAAAAAAATAGCTAAGTGGGCTGTGTCAGGTAAATCGGTACTCTCATCCAAAGCCATCTAAAATGCTTGAAAACCAGCCAATCTATCAATATCAGTGAATGTTTCTTTGATATCACTAGCTATCATATCTATACGTCGAATAACAGTACATCACGATTAGCTCACTCTCTCAAACTCTTTCTTCTTTTCTCGGCACAAAAGTTCTGCAACATCTACTAGGCACTCTTTAACAAACTCTCCCTCAGAAAATGACTTCGATGTTTTCGCTATTTTGGAACTAATTATAAAACTAGCTTTAACAACTGCTGTTTGCTTAAATCGGTAATGAGTTTTTTTAAATGTATCCTTTCTTAACTGGCCCGTAAGTAAATTATATTGAGCGAAATGCTTGCTGGAGTAATGCCGCTTCATATTGTATTCTTTTAAAACAGAAATTGTTTCATTGCACAATAAACACATAGGTTCACCACTGTGCATGATAATAAAGTATTCATCAGTCCATTTGTTTTGGAATTAACGACATTCTGTACACACTTTCCGCTTTTTTAAACTAGACATCTTGACAAATTTTTATTCTTCTGAGCTGAATTTGCTTGAATATTTCCCGCGTCTTTTCTAATCATTTGTTAAGAAGTAATGAGTTGACAAGCGCGCCGAGCGGTTTACATATTACCCACAATAAGCAACTAGAATACTCTCGAGAGTCTCGATCGTACGACTATGTGATGCGATAGCTCAGAGCCAACTGTTGTTCATAACGCATCGCTCGGAGCGCTTCAAGGTCATCGGATGGCTTTGTTTAAACAAATTTATATAGGTACTATTTTTGTAAATGGCGGTGTCCTGGTATTGTGAATGTGTTTTAACTTAAGTGTTTTTCTTATTTCCAACAATTCGAGAATATTGTGAAGTACTGGACCTTTTCTCTTTCATAATGTTTAATAATGTCAATAAATATACTAATAGCGAAATATATGGGTCAAATACTTTTGTTGAGAGATTTAAATAATTGCTAAAATTTACAAAAATATTATCAAGGGTATTTAAAGGTGTTGTTTTGCAAATATTTGTTCTGCAAAACCATAGCTGTGCATCAGATCCAAAAAGTCAATGGTATTTTTATTTCTCAGGTTAAATTGAATATTAAAGTCCCCATTTATAACAATTTGTTTGGATGTTAATGATACCTTCGCAAAGATGTTTATACATATATAGTAATGATGTTATACATATATAGTAATGATGATAAAATTTTTGTTGACATTTTGCAGTTATTTTCAACTAAGAGATCTACAATATCTAAAATTTCAAAAAATATTACCTATGTCTTTTTTGGTTAATATTAATGACAAAAACATAAAGAGACCTCAACAGTTGTAACACTAGCATCACATAAAAAGGATTCAAGTTCTCCTACCATATTTCGTAATGACCGTATATTCAAATGTGTAATATTTAAAGAGTTTCTACAGAAAATTTGTTTTGTACATTCGTCTTCTCTTTAGGACCTGACAGAATTTCCCGGATCCACATGCTAGAATAAGATATTCCCTGGAAAATTTGGTTCTTTACCTTTTGATGTCCGGTATGATCTGAGGATGGTGTATTTTGGCCATATTTCTGGATTGTAGATCTTGTTAACATTAGAGAACGAAATTTGCACTTAAAGGCTACAATTTCATTTGATCTGACTTCTGCCTTTTCCATTTCCTTTTCTAAATGACTTTTTAGTTGCTCTCTAGATATACAAAGATATATCTTCTGCTTTTTATAGCAAATATGGCCATCTATGTGTTTGAGCGGTGGGTCGTTCCTCCTTTCTTTGTTGTAGGGCCCTTCAGTGAAGGCTTCATGTTTGACAGTATGCATCGGGGCGCTTCATCATTGTCTACATCAGAAGTTAGGTTTATTACTTCTCTCATTATTATGCCTTTATTTTTGCTCATAGATGGGCTCCTGTGGAGTTTACTTGCACTTTTATGAATGGACACATGATTTCATGTTTACTTTGTCAAGGTTTTACTGGTTTTTGTTGGTTTGGTGATTTACCACAGGATATACAATATACAGGTTGTCCCATTTAAAATAAGAAAGTTGATACCTGCCCACAAAAAAACGACATACTGAGTAAATATGAAATTAAAACCTCGTTTTACCATAAACAACCTTTGTATTTAACTGTTCGCTCCATCTCGTATACTTTCTGTGGAAATATTGGGTCCCAATCATTAATAATATTAACAATTTTAGTTAGATGTGTCCCTAACATTATCATTTTGATTCGCTTTATTACATTGTTTTACCGAAATGTTTTGACAACAGTGTAAGTTTTAGCTATGCAGTGAACTGGCAGCTATACCCTGAAACCTCAAGTGAGAGAGGAGAGAGAGAGAGAGAGAAGAATACGTTGACTATTATAAAAAGGTTTAAATGATTAGTTATTCCGTGACTGTCGCACCACTCTAATATTTAGATTTATTTAGTATAGTATTGCGTTCCAATACCAGTTTGGTGGATGACTTTATTTTTTTATAACAAAACTTGTAATGAATAAAAAAACCAATTAGGATTGGTTAGGTTTGCTGTAAACAATGCGCGGCTACAAAATTCCAAGTCTATATAAAAAAAAAGATTTTTTTCTATAAAAATTCTGACGAAGGAGCTAATTATTTAACGGCTCGTAATCCTTTAAGAATTACACTTGAAACACAATGGACTTTCCGTAAACGTTTAACGTAAAAAGTAACTTACAAAAAAAAAAGGAGAATACACATTTGTGGTACAAAAATAGGTGACAATTTTGACGTTGAAGCTAAATATAATCGTTTATAACCTATGTTTCGAAAAATTATCTAATAAAACACCGAAAAATGCACAAAGAAAAATAAAGTTTGACGTAAATGGACGGAAACGAATGTTTCCACGCTTAACAATTATTCTCTTCAAAAGTAAAAAAGAAGCCGTAAATTAGTTCGTGGTTGGACGGGATTATTTAGAATAGTCTACATTGATAGTGATTTAATTATGTTCGAGAAAATTCTAAATACATAAAATTTAGATTTTATCGTGTTGCCTAATTAGACGTACGAAAATAAAATACAATATAATGAAACACACTTTTAAAAAAATTTATTTAAATATTTAAATTTTTGATTGATTTTTGATGATTTGTGTTATTAATTTTTAGAATGGAAAATACATCCCGGACATGCTAGAAATGAAGTAATGCCTCAGTCGAGAGGGTTGGATAATAGGGGATTTTTGAACATGAGGTAGGAGTAGGATTATGGCTTGATTTTTATCTAAAATGTTCAAAAATAAGGTTAGAAATAAGTTTGATTAAAACATTGTATATTTTGGTTCTAGAAAAACGATATTTGCTACTATATACATGTGCGATTTGATGTTATTCGCCCCATTGGCATCGATTTTAATGGCAACTTTTCTTGGTGCCCTTATAGCTGTAGGGGGGAAAGGAGGAGCTGGAAATCCAGGAGATTTGTAAGTACTGATTCTTTGAAACCGATCGATAGTACTTCTTACAAAATTAGTATTTTTCTGGGATTTACATTGCCATTGAATACTAACTGAGATATGTACCGAAATGCGCTCCATGGTAATTGGCATCCGATAAAATTAGTTATTTTATTCCAGATACATAGGGGTCCGTATGGGAAGGGGGGAGGGCGCTTGAATTTGGAAAATATGCTCTTACCGCTGAACTTGCATACTGAATCCACATTAAGATCTTGTACCTGAACGTTGTTACCTCCTCTCTTGAAGTGGTTTCAAGGGACCCCATGTCTAGAGGGTACAATATACGCGAAACGTCTGTATCTAATAAAAGATTGCCTAAATAAGATATTTAAATTAAAATGTTATCTGTCGAACGTCATTGGAAATGGGAAATTGAATGAAATAATAATATTAATATACATCTATACTGATTTCTATTTGAAGTGTAAGTCCATGCAAAATAGCGTATCGAAATTTAGAGCGTGGGAAGAGGAAGATATATTTTAGACCGTGTCAAATTGGAATTACTTTCCGACGTTTCGCCCATTGCACGAGGCATCTTCAGGGCACAAATCAAAACACTGAAAGAACTCCGATGAGCAGAGTTGTGATGTTATAATTGATTTCCACGCATGAGGTAGTATGTAACGTTTCTACTGAAATATTCAGAGTGCTTGATAATTTCAATTAATTCTCTAATTTTCCGTTTATAATCACCCGAAACTGATGCAAGAACCTTGGTATCTTTTACGTTAATCATGTGTCTTGTTGTGTGGTGGTGTTTAGAGACAGCGGATTGAACAATTTGTTTCTTATACATATTTCATGCTCCTCAAGTCTAGTAGGCACATACCTCTCAGTTTCACCTATATACACTTTACCACAAGAACAAGGAATTTTATAAAATCTTTGTCATTGCAAAGGAATTACGTCTTTTGATGTCCTTAAGCGTTGCCCAATCCTTTTGCGTGTACTAAAGATTGGTCAAATGTTTGATTTCCGCTGAATTCTTGCAATGTTACCTTTTATTCCGGGTACCACAGTATCGAGGGTGTACATGAGTCAGCACCTACTCTCAAGATCAGGTAGGGTACCTTATGGCGGTGGGCTTTGAAGTGGATAAAAACTATTGGGTTTATTTCCTAATCGAGCATTTTGATGTTTTCCAAACAACCCTATCGCTTATTTAAAGCATACCCTAAGTCACTTTATTAAGGCCCTGATGGCAGAAAAACTATCTCAGTAACGGCGCCGCCGACCAGCGCCACACTTTTTTTAAAATGCTTAAGACATCTCGATAAGTTCTTGCCCAAAAATAACAGTTGACAGGTGATATTATGAAATGACATGTGACCCGTGATTAGTTTGAGCTTGCACAGATCTAAATAATACCCAAATGAACGAAAAATGCCCAAAGTCAGCAGACGTGCGTGCTTGATATCTGTACTTCGAGCTACTGCTGATCTGTTCCACAATTATGCATAGCACAAAAAACGTAAGAAAGTGGTCAGACCGCACGGTTGTGGAACGCGGCGAGTCAGCACGTTGCATAAGTTGACGCGATAATGATATTGTAACAAGAGTTACAATTGCCGAAAACGGGTTTACGGCTTAACAATTATTATAATTAACAAAAAAAAAAACGGTCAGACCTAAGTTTATTGGAACAGACGCAGTTGTTTTAACCAGCATCTGTGAGGAATTCCTTAAAATGTGGGGAATTTAAGATCTGCTGAGGAATTTGTGAGATGAGTGAAGATTTGAGGAAAATGAAGGAATCTGGAATAACAGCAACATATTTTAAACCTTCCTTTAGTAACAAAGTTCCTGAAATCTGGTTTTATGTTTATTTATATTAAAAATTTCAATTATGTGGTTTTCTCAATTTCATTTTTATTTTTGTCAAGTGGTAACAATGGTAAGGTAAGACCTTGGTAATGACCGATGGCGGAATCGATTAGGAAAATAGCAAATCAAGAGCGCACGAGGTTATTTGTATCTCTTTCTATGGCACGCTATTAAAATTATTCGTTCAGTGCGCAGATAAGATTTCGCGATTTTGCTCAATGCAGAAGGAAGTCGTTTTACTCATTTCATTGCTGAACTAAAAGTGAATCTTTTAATGTGTTTTTCTTAAAAATTTCGTTTTGATTTAGTTTTTACTTCACTGTAATTACTAGTGTTAACTCGTTAACTGTTACCATTATCTGTTACCTTTTTCCTGGATGGATTTTTAATATTCGATTTTAGCGCCAATTCAGGGCCTACCAATGGTGCCTAAGTAAGGAATTTTGTCGATTCGAGTGGGGAAATCGATAACATACTGTTGGCAACACTAAATGAGATGAAATCCATAAGCATTTTAAAAAAAGTTTTGCTCCAATCGGCTGCACTTTTCCTGAGATATATTTTTTTCCCATTAGGGCATTAATGAAATGACCCATTTTATACGGCCGCCATCCTAAATTTGTACTACAAATTTACTAGTTTATCTCTATACCACACTAAATGCCGGCACAAAATTTGAAATTAATCTAGTAAGTAGTTTTGCAAACAGGGTTTTTGAAGTCAATCGTGTAAGTTTTTGAGCTATGCACGCGAACTGACAAACAGACCTACGGAATTGATAATACACAATATTTGGCATTTAGGAACTATAAAACATGAATATATATAGGGTGTTTCCTAAGCATTGGTAAAAAATTCGTAGGGTGATTCCTAAGGTATTTTTATGAAAAAAAGTTATTACAAACATTTGTCAAAAATGCTTCCTATGCTTCTACGCCCCTTCAAATGGGGCACCCTGAAGACGGTTTTTCCTCCATATTTCCGAAACCGTTCATACAAAAATCATGAAAGTTGGTACATCGTACAAACTTTGAATGCTGAATCAGAATTTGAGCCCAGAGTATCAAAATTTTAATCAGGGGTGTACCATACCGGGGGGGTTGAGGGTAAAAACCACCCCATTTTTTATGACATGCTTACTTTACATTCTGATATCCTGATATGATACCTGGAGGTTTTTTACGTAAAAAAGGTACTCTTAGTTCATATCAATAGGGATAGTAGTTTTCGAGAAAATCGCAAATTTCTACAGTGATGCATCGGCACCCTAAAGACGGGTTTTCCTCAAAATTATTGAAACCTCTCACCGTGAAATATTGAAATTTGGGATACTGCATAAACTTTTGACGCCAAATTAGATTCTGAGCTGAGAATTCCCAAAAAAAAATTATCGGAGGCGTATCATACTTAAGTGGTTAGGGGTAAAAATAAACCCAATTTTTTGATGATTAGACTCTTGAAGAATTTTTACGTGAAAAAGATACTCTTGATATTCACTGGGCTAATCGTTTTCGAGAAAATTGTATTTATCTGCTGAGAAATTTACAGTTAGTAAGTATGTGTTGGGTAGATCTCATCTAAATGAAAAACTAAATGTGCGTTAAAAAGATATTCATTCTAGAGATCAACGAAGAAAAGTAATTGAAGACTTGAAGTAAATAACGGGCTAAGTGCCAAAAAATCTGAAATTAGTTTTATTTGCTTAACGTGGTCTATGTACCATTGCCTTTAACGTGAATACCGGGCATTATTTCATAGTTAAGTGACTTTGACATAGTGTCATTATTTGTCAATTATAAATCAGTCGGAAATTAAAAAATAAAATTCGTTTTTATCTTTTATTAACATTCCGATAGAATAATATTTTCAAATCATAGCAGACTGGTGCAGATATCCGAAGCAAAGTTAGTTTAAATCTGAATCTTCATTCTTTTTGCTAGTGAAGTTTTTCATCATGAATCGCTATACGAACGCTGAAATGACTGATATGCATTTCTTATATGGACTTGCGAATGGTAATGCTTTAGAGGCTAGGAGGTTGTACATTGAACAATATCCTAACCGTAATGCTCCTGACAGCAGAATGTTCCAGAGAATACATCAACGACTTCATGAGACAGGCACATTGAAACAAAATAGAGGACCGAGAAGACCCGTGACAGCAAAAACGGTGGAAATCGAAAAAAATGTTCTGCATATAATAGAGGAAGATCCAGGTACTTCCACTAGAAAAATTGCAGGTGCGTTGAATATCAGTAATAAAACTGTGTGGACAATTCTTAAAGACAATTTGTTGTATCCATACCACATACAACGAGTTCAGGCACTTCTCCCTACTGATTTTCCTCCACGCATCCAATTTTGTCAACGGCTTTTGCAGCTATTGGTTCAAATCCCTCAGCTGCTGTCGTTGATTCTTTTTACCGATGAAGCGCATTTCTCAAAAAACGCAATCATGAATTTTCATAACAATCATGTATGGACTGACGAAAATCCGCATGAGATACGTGAAGATCGGTTTCAGCATCAGTTTTCTTTAAACGTTTCGATGGGAATTATTGGTGACTGGCTGATTGGACCAGTATTCCTACCAGAAAGACTCACCGGCGAGGTTTATCGAAACTTCTTGGAAGAAACCCTACCTAACTTCCTTGAGGATGTACCATTGGCAACGCGAGATGCAATGTGGTTTATGCACGGTGGTGCGCCAGAGCATTTTAGTATGGCAGCTCGTAAGTGGTTAACAGCAACATATGGAGACCGCTGGATTGGTCGGGGTGGCCCTCACTTATGGCCTGCTCGGTCTCCGGACTTAAACCCTTTAGATTATTTTCTATGGGGTCATCTAAAGTCATTAGTTTATGTCACACCAGTGGAAAATGTGGACGATTTAAGAAATCGTATAATTGCAGGTTGCAATGCGATGAGTTCGTCAGTCAATGAGGCGAAGACTAGATTCATGTATCCTAGCAGATCGTGGTCATTTTCAACAATTTTTGTGAAGTAATACGAAAATTAAATTAATGAATATTTCGATAATAAAATAATTTGTATTATTCTTGTTTTTCGAAAAGCATTTCTATCACCCTCTGTTTTCGACACTAAGGACTCTCCAAAAAAATATCAAACGACAAAATACTTACTGCTTACCTATGTATTCTTAAAGGGGTAAATAACGGCGTCGACGGAATAAATTGCAATTTTCTCAAAAACTAATAGCCTAATCAATGTGAACCAGAAGTAGTATATTTTTTACGTAAAAAATATTCAAAGATCTAATTCTAAAATCAAAATGTCAAAAATAAATTACTATGAAAAAATTGGGTTGTTTTTAACCCTAACCAATTCAATATGATAAGCCTCTGATAAAATTATCAAAGTTTTAGAGCTCAGAATCTAATTTGGCGTCAAAAGTTTATGCAGTATCCCAAATTTCAATATTTCACGGTGAGCGGTTTCAATAATTTTGAGGAAAACCCGTCTTTAGGGTGCCGATGCATCACTGTAGAAAATTGCGATTTTCTCGAAAACTACTATCCCTATTGATATGAACTAGTACCTTTTTTACGTAAAAAACCTCCAGGTATCATATCATGATATCAGAATTTAAAGTAAGCATGTCATAAAAAAATGGGGTTGTTTTTACCCCCAACCCCCCCGGTATGGTACACCCCTGATTAAAATTTTGATACTCTGAGCTCAAATTCTGATTCAGCATTCAAAGTTTGTACGATGTACCAACTTTCATGATTTTTTTATGAACAGTTTCGGAAATATGGAGGAAAAACCGTCTTCAGGGTGCCCCATTTGAAGGGGCGTAGCTCCCTTAGGAAGCATTTTTGACAAATGTTTATAATAACTTTTTTTCATAAAAATACCTCAGGAATCACCCTACGAATTTTTTACCAATGTTTAGGAAACACCCTGTATAAAAGGGCGATTTTTCACTATTACAAACATTTTATTTGACCGCCATTTTATTCCACCATCTTGAATTGGTACCACAATAATAGCATTTCATCACTATACCACAATTAATTATTGCAGAAAATTTGAAATCAATCCATTTAGTAGTTTTTCATTTTTAGGTTGCCCAATCCATGGATCTGCGTTTATCCGTTCCTGGGACTATGTGGTTTCATGACGATATTTTGTTTCGTATCCGACAATCTGTTTCACAGTGGACTGGGGACATTTTGCTTACGATACTTTCCAATCACCAAAACGAGAGGGTATTTAATAATTACGAGTGATAGCCCGTCGAAATTCGAAGGCAACTATAGTTTTCAAATTATACCTGACATATGTAATCAAAATAAACGAATGAGGTCCTGTCGAAATTCGACGGAAATTATAATTTTGGAATTAAGGCCGATTCTCACCTAAGCAACGCAGCGCGGCACATCGAAGCAAAATTTCATCTGCCTCTGTAGCATTTGCTGCTATAGTTGGCGCATTACCTTTCTGGAATGACGTCATTTTTGGTTATTTTTGTTTGATTTATGTTAACTGACAGTGACAAAAACATTTTGAAAAAACTCATTGTCGTTTCTTTACAACAGTCAATGCCGGTTTTGGTTATGTGTCTTTCAGAATATATTCGTCAAAATTGACATTGATTTGTTGTGATTCTTTTTAAACTTTTGCAAGATGCCGCGAAGATATAATCAGCAATCACAGCTAATAGTTTTGAATATCTTGGCTTTTTTTCAGTTGGAAAAAGAGCAAGCTAAAAATGGAATCCTTCCGCAAACTGATAATATAATTGAACGAGCTTCAAATGCAACAAAACTTAGCCATACAACAATCATAAATATTAAGAAAAGAGGAATAACGAGCGATGAATCCTTTACCTCCAGAATGTCTCAAAAGAAAAAAGAGGTAAAAACAAAAATTACAGATTACTTAAAGAACAAAATAAGAGATACGATCTACTGCATGTATGCGAAAAATGAATATGTTACAATGCAGACTTTGCTTAAAAAACTAAAAGAGATAAATGAATATTTTAATTTTTCCATCACCTCGCTAAGAAAATACGTAAAAAGTATTGGTTTTAAGTGGAAGAAATCAAATAATAAAAAATACCTGATGGATTTGCCCCACATCGTCCACAAGAGAATCAATTTCTTGAGGGAATATGTCAAAAATCAAAATCTAGGACAAGATGCTTATACCACCGTATTTATTGATGAGACTTGGATTTTTAGTAAAGGTTCGTTTAGAAACAGCTGGCAGGATAACACTATGGCTACAAGTTCTAAAAAAGCTAGTGAAGGTCATCGATATATTGTAGTTCACGCTGGATCAAAGGAAGGATTTATTAAGGGGGCCAGTTTAATATTTAAAAGTGGACTAAAAAGCGGAGATTATCATGACAATATGAACAAGCAAAATTTTGAAAATTGGTTTAAAAATCAGCTGGTACCAAATCTTCCTCCAAAAAGTTTGATAGTGATGGACAACGCAAGCTATCATTCCGGCCTTTTAGAGGATATTCCAAGAAAATCAAAGCAGAGATTGATTGGATGGTTAAAAGAAAAGAACATTGACTTCCCAGAGAGGGCCATGAAGGATGAAATATGGAGCATTGTAGAAAAAAATTGTAACATTGAAAAAACATTCTACCTTGACGAATATAACCTTTGGGCCACAAAATACTAAGACTTCCTCCATACCATTGTCAATTTAATGCTATTGAAATGGTATGGTCTGAGTGTAAGAGGAAATACGACCAATACATTGCTAGTCTGAAGGAGACACCATCGGAAGTTTTGGCCATGTGGGAAAAAGCGATAAATGAAGTATCTTCAGAGCATTGGAAAAATTATGTCAGCCACACAGAAAGGGTAATCCAAGAAGCTTGGAAGACAATACAGATATGTGATGCTTCAGACATTGCGCCACTTGTAATTAGTACCGACGAAGACAGCAGTGACGATGAAGAATTTAGTTCTGATTCTGAAGACAGTGAAGGGGAGTAGTTTTTATTTTTAAAGTTAGTTAGTTATACATTAATTTCTCTCTTTTAGTTTTTAAAGCAAAGTCTGCATTGTAACATTCATTTTTAGCATACACGCAATAGATCATATCTCTTATTTTGTTCTTTAAGTAATCTGTGATTTTTGTTTTTATCTCTTTTTGTTTTTGAAACATTCTGGAGGTAAAGGATTCATCGTTCGTTATTCCCCTTTTCTTAATATTTTTTCAGTATTGTCTGTAATTGAGAATTAAAATAATTTTGATGAAAATGGGTAACTGGCGTCAATTTATTACATTGCAAACAAAGAATAAGACTAAGATGAATGAATTTATATTAGTAAAGTCTTATTTGCAAAATAATTTTAGTTTTTGAAGTTATAATAGTTATTTTTGTATTAAGTGTGCAAAATGAGGGTTTTTTTATGGCAATGAGAGTGTTAATTTTTTGCCAGCCATTTTCGACAAGTTGCAGCGCTTTCTGTACAGAAAATGCCAATTTTAAATTCGCTTTAGCCAGTGCTGAACGCACCCCTCCTATCTACATCACTGCATACGTTTAGGTTAGGAATCATCGCTGAAATATAAATAATATAAGAAATACGTTATTTGAAACCAGCGTGACGTCATTCCAGAAAGGTAATGCGCCAACTATATCGATCGACGCGCTGCCATACTCGTTGATGAACAAATGAGAATCACAGTGTCAAAACGCGTTAATTTCACACTTATAACTATGGACGTGTAAAAATTGACAAATTAATTTATTATATTAAATTAAAGATACAGTTCTATTCAGAGAAAAGTGGTACAAGTCTTATGACTTGTTTTTATGACATTTTCTTGTAATCTGCTTTTGCACCTGACTTTTTTTTACGTTGTCACTTGCTAGAGGTCATAATACGCCAAACATTCAAAACATTGGTGCAAGAGCCGTTCCGAGAGGTCCAGCCGCCTGTGTGCTAAGATTTAAAATACCGCTCTTTAAGAAAATACAAAAATACGTATTTTATACTATGGGTACTATATTTTATTCAGTTTTAAGTTATATATGAATAAAACACAGATACAAGTGTAACTCTTAAAAAAATAATTCATAAAATATTAAGAAATATTTTCCTAATCTTGCAAATTCATCAGTTAGATTTGAATGGACTTTTTACAAATATCATTCTCTGTTAAAATAATGAATTTTAACCTCTTCAGGGAGAGTTTCGAAAGAATCGTTTTAAAATCTCATTCAGTTGATGAGGTTTTGTGGAAAAAGTAAATTACTATTTTACATGTGTTTAGGGTAGGGTAGGTCTATAAAGCGGTCAGAATTTTTCACAAAAAAAAATTGCTCTTTGTAAAATACTTTTAATCCCAATGGTGATATTAAACTGAAAGTATACATATGGGAAATAAACTAACAGAAATTAGAACTATTCTTTAAAACAAATAACATTTTATTTAACAAATCCCACTATACATCACTATTGTAGTTTTCACCAATTACACTGGTTAACAAGAAATTTGCCACAGAAAAAAATTACCTGTTTTTGGTATTTTTTTGTGCGCTGAAACCAAATATATTTTTAGAATTTTTCTATCACCCACAGTTTTTAGAATCATAATAACGCAAATTATGGAATAAAGTTAATAATAATAATAATAATAATAAGACGTTTATTAATCTCAAAATACAAAGTAGATAATTTTTACATTTTTACATTTTGTGTTTCTCAATTCATATTATTTTGAGATTAAAGGCCTTTATGTCAGCTTTCTAAACCTAAGTTCAGAAGCTGTTGAGGCCTTGTACCTACTTAAAATTACCCTAAGAATACAGAATAACAAAATTCGTTTTTTAAAAAAAATATCCATTACATGGAACAACACTATAAAAATGCGTGAAAACAAATACAACAAAAAGGAAAAGGAAGGGGAATGGCACAAGAAAAGCAAGATCAATAAAAAAGATTAAGTTAGGTAACAGGTAGCAGCTCAATAAAGTGCACAAATACTTAATTTTGCAGTACACTACCTGTTTTTATTATATATTTAGCATAATAAAGTTCAGATAAGAGAACATTTTATTATACAGCTAATATAATATAGTCTATGCCGCCGCTGCTGCTGACGACACGTAGCCATTTTATACACCTATGACGGTCAATCAGTCCAACGGCATGATACAAAGAAAACAAGATATGCTAAATCGCGGTCACAAATTTGTCCAGTTCGCGCATGACGTCACGCGGTTCGTAAAATTTAAATTTAACATATTGGGATATGGGATTTTTCGTGGTTTTCTGCATATTAAGTTAGATATGAACTTTAAACATGAACAAATGTTGACGATTTATCTATACTGGTACGTTTTATACAATAATTTTATACGAGAGAATATTTTACAGCTTCCTGAGGTAATCAAAAAGTAGCTATAGTGAACTAGATTTGCGGATTAAATATTAAATAACATGATTATATCAAAATAAACAGTTACATTTAAACATATGAGTAGAAATAAATAAAAATAGTTAAATACAGTAGGTTTTAAGAAAAAGAGGGTACTATTTTTCGCTTTTAAAAGGGTTTTATTTAACTTGACCAGTATATTTGTTTGTTTGTTTCAATCTTGTAACAGCTTTTTCAACCATTTTTATTATTTCCATTATTTTTAAATTTTGTACACACATTAAGCTTTTGTGACAATACATAATCAATACATTATGATAATTCCACCCCATAAGGGGTTGAAAGGGGCAGTTTTTGAATTTGGAGAAGGTGATAGGTAAAGAGACCATTCATTTAGAATCGGGTAGTTATGATAAGATAAAAAAGACTATAGAAAAAAACTACAAATTTAACCCCTAGGGGGTTAATTGGGGTGGTTTTTTGTATCTCGTGAACGGTAATAGGCTAAAATACCGTTCTTCACAACCGGGTAGGTAAGTATTTATGATGAATTCAAAAATAAAATGTATAGAAAAAAAATACAAATTAAGTCCTTATGTGATTGAAAAGGGTGTTTTTTTATTTCTCAAGATCATTAATAGATAAACATACCCTTCTTTTAGAATGGAATCAGAATCACTAATTACTTTTACCAAAGATAATAATAATATTATTATTTTTAGGTATTGCTTTTACATAAATTATTTTTTCTACAACGGTGCGTAAAGTACTCACCTTACGCACTGTTCAAGACGTGTAACATTTTAAAACAGTGCGTAAAGTAATTGAAAAATTTTAATATTTTGACAAATGTCAGTTTTAAAAATATGTCAAATTTACTTTACACTAGTGTGTAAAGGAATTGAAAAATTTGAAAATTTTGCTACGATTTTTTTGGTTTTAGAAAAAAATTTGTATGCTACTAGTGTGTAAAATACTACCTTTTTTGACTCATGTGATTTTCACATTCGTCAAAAAATCATAACTTCACACACTTATCGCATAAAATAACTATTTTGATTGGGATAAAAAAAACACAGGTATAAAAATATTTATTTATGGGTACTGAAAAAAATAGATAAAACGATAAACAAAATATAATATGATGTTTTGTTTCATTTTATTAATAATGATGATTATTGATGACTCTATTGTATTAAATGCGATGCAAATAGAAAAAAAACTTTTTAAAAATATATTTTGATATCCATTTGTAAAAACTGGGTTTTTACAAAAAATAGTTTTCCAAAAACCTAATGTAATGAAAATATAAGGATCACTAAAATAATTACAAGTATAATTATGCAAACAAAAGGGGCTATTTTGATTTTTTACAAAAATACATGGAATATTAAAATAAGCCTTAGTTCAGGGCTCTTAGTCTGAGTCTGCATACTAACTAGCTAACAATACTAACAAAATAATAAATAATACAATAATAAAAAAAACATTATTTAACAGTTTTTAACATTTTTCTTTTTTTTGAAAAATCTCTGTCTAACAATTCTTTATTTAAATTCCTCATGCGGAAAAACATTCGAGATCTAAAAAATATTTTTTTTACATTTAGGCTACAATCCACATTAGAACTGCGGTCAATTAAATAACTGATATATCCCTTACAAATATGCAGGTTATCAGCATTAACATTGTTAAAAATTGTCTCCAATTTTTCTATGTGCTGCATCATTTCCTCAGATAGTTTGTCCAAACCACCTTCAGACAAATGATCAACCCATGTTAAAGAATTGTCTAGAGTATTTGTGGAGGTAGACGCTGTTGGTTCTGACTTCTTTAGCTTGTGGCAGATAAACCCCGCTAAATTTTGTAAACCATCATAAGGTATGGAGTCCAGTTCTTGGTTTAAAGCATCAGAAATTGGAGGGTCTTCTGTAACTAGATGTCGAAAATGATCTTTACTTAAAACATTTTCTGTTTCCAAATCGGGGGTGTCGTCTGTCTGAGTATTACCTTAAATCAAAGAATTTGTGAATGTTCTCAAAGAAACAGATTTTAATATAAATTAAAATAAATAAAACTGAAAGTTTAGACCTAAGTCAGTGATGTGTTAAACAATAAAACGTTACTCCGGTATGCTTATTATTATATTTATTTATTATTGTTACGTATAGAAATAGGTTGTTTATGTCATTTTAACATGTTTCACATTTTTTTAATCTTTAAATTTTAATTTGTCTTATATTCTTGTTTTATTTTAATGTATTAATCTTTAATGTGTTTGAGACTTTGAGTTTTACTTATTTTAATTTTTGAGTATTACCTTCACTGAATAAGGCTCCTTCATTTCTTCCTAAAATATACGCTCTAAGGCGATATTTAAATTCAAGGGGGTTTGGATGGTCATGTAAACCTCCCTTTGATCTTATGACACCAAAAAAATTTTCCAGCACATCCTGATTCAAACGGTAGGTGAGGAGGTACTTAATACCGTTTCTTTCTTTAAGATCTTCATACAACATTTTTAAGGATGAATTGGTAATCAGAATTCCCTTTTGAAAAGGTAATAATGTATTTTTACCTTTAACCCTGATAGAAGAAATGATATTGCTCATTTTATCTAAAATGTTGGTTTGAAGTTCAAGTGATAGGCCGTAAGCTTTTTTCTTTCTCTGCTATCTTCTTCAGGCACTCTTACATTGAGAACGTCAAACCAGTCATTTACCTAAAAACAAAATACCATTAATCACAAAGTTGACGTTAGATCATACCAGTATTATACAAAAACTAGCATCCAACTTACATCCTTAAAAAATTCTGCACACTCCATCCAATTTTCATCCCCAAATTCTCCAAGCATTCCACATCTTGTAAGAGCTCTTGAAACGGTATGGGAAAATAGTTTTGTTGCCAGTTTCACTTTTTGCCTTTGGGCGCCTTTAACATTTATAGAATCCATCGAAATTTTGTGAGCTATATTTAGGTCACTGGAATTAGTGATGCCTATTAGTTTCTCTATAATGGTTTTATTGATTCCTTTGCCATTTAAAATAAAACCCTGATCAACAAAGTGATTCCTTAATAATTTGATCAAATGTGGAACGTCTGCAAATACAAACACCTTTTGGTTGGATAGTGGATTTATAAACCAAGTTTGTGTTGTAGTAATTCCCAATTCTTTGTGCAAACCACGATTACCTCCACCTAAGTCACTTACTACTGCAACGACAGGGAATCCTGCCTTTTCTATGAACTTAAGGATTTCAAAAAGTTTGTCTTTCGTCATTTGGCAGTCATAATCGTAGAAAATGGGTTGCTTCCAATTACCAAATAAACCTCTTATAGTAGCTACTTGAATATAATTATAGGGCTTCAATGTCTGGTCGTTTACCTTGTCATATAAGTAAGCACTTCTAGTTTTAATTTCATCAAAGGATAAAACACACACTCTTTGTAGGTCAGTTAAATCGGTCTGTTTGACAATCATGAAAACCTGCAAAGAAATCCATCTCAATGTCCTTAATAAACCTTAGAGAAAAAAATAACAAGAATTTACTGGTGGCAAGACGATAAGTTTGGGGAAAATACATTTAACTTTTCTATCTTACCTTTTTAAAAGCTAATTAATGACGAACTAATCAATACCATTTGGACCAACGCACTGGACAATGGTAAAATATATCTCCGTCAATTTTCTAGTTTTTTTATATGTTGTAGCTTTATGGATATCAAAAACTAGCCCTTTAAAGTCATTTTAATTTACACAAGTTTTTTAGAGTCCATAAAGCTGTGATCAGACACATTTTTTTAAAATTAAATTGATTTTGTAAAAAAAAACAACTTTATAACAAAGTATATTAAAACCCCTAGTACACCCTGATTTCATTATCTTACCTGTTTTAAAATGCCAGGTTCCACCTTTATTTTTTTGGCCCATCCTCTAAGTGTTGAAACACAGGGTAATGGATAGCCTTTTTTTAATAAAAGCCTATAGGCTCGGGCACCTGCAGAGTGAATAACAATAGCCTATAAATAAAAATAAAAGTTATTGTAATAATGAAAAAAAAATGGAAAGAAGACAGTATAGTTTGTGTAAAATAATTATTTCTTGAAATTATTTGTCAACATGTTCACCTTTGAAATAAAAAAAATACATAAAAATTCAGCACAAAATACATTATCTTTCTTTTTTGTGTGCATACCGCAAACCTCTTCTTTGGTATTAATAAATTATTCATAATTTATTTTTATACTGACCTTAGAAATATCCTCTACAGTCCAGGTTACTCGTTTTTTGGGATATTTTAGTTTATTTACTTGGGAGTGTGAGAAAAAGTTTTTAAATATACCATTTTCATTTTTTAGTTCTGAATTTTCTTTTCTTAATTTTCTAATGATGTCATCCCTTTCATCAATGTCAGTGTTAGTACTAAAATAATTATAAATTATGAGTATATAGCACAGGCAGATAAGAGTCAATAGTATACATAAAATAACATCTTAAATAGCAAACACGAGGCAAAACAAAACATCATATTATAATGTGTAATACAGTCTAACTATTGCAAAAATAAACACATACCCAATATCTTTTTTGGGCTGGATATCGGTTTCATCGACAATAACTATGTTTCCAACACCATCGTTACTGTTATTGTTAGTCGTGCTACCCGCAAAACTATCTTCTTGATTACTACATTCACTACAACAAAACATTCTCTATGTATTAACACCTTCACCTATTAATATAAAATAATAAAATAAAATAACTACTAAAAAGTATCCCAAACCACAAAACACCAATAATAGGTTTAAGTTAGTTTAGCCCTGACTAATCTACATACATATCATACATTTGGTATTCATACATTTTGGTATTTCACTCACCTAGCTTCCAGAATACTATTCACTAATTTGGTACGGTTTCTTTTATTCGCACGATCCTCTCTATTTTTTTTAGTTGAGGTCTTCATAGGTTTCTTTGGTAAATTCAATGTGGGTATTGCGTTCGGTTTCAGAAGGCGACGATTTCTCGCTGAATATCCCAAAAGCTCGAATCTTAAGTTTCTTTCATAAGAATCAGAGTGAAAATGTCTTGAGCAAATTCGCGCGTTTTTCGTATTCACCTTGTCCTCCCGTTTGCAGGCATTTACCCATTCCCGGCAAAGATTTTCATCGTTGGGAAACCGAAAAAACATTATCTCTCTATTAAAGTCTTTAGACTCATAGTCTGTATGGCAATTAGCCACCGAACAACGCATTTTAAACAAATATTCGTCCAAAATAAAATAAAAACCCGACCACGAACACACGACACAATGCAAATCAAATGGCGGTTAGATTCTATTTACGAACCACATGACGTATACGATTCGACTTCATTGGCCTTGAACCTGCGCAATGTCATATCTTCTTTTTCTTTGTATCATGGTCCAACGGCTTAGTCGTTTGTTAGACTTTTCCAAGCGCGTTTATCGTGTCTCGTGTGCAATCCGGAATTTAAAACTATTCAGTTGTGTTTTATTTTTGGTGTATACCAAAATACCGTGTTTTCACAAAATGCCTAGAAATTGTGTAAATCACCCAAACGTTTAAATTCCAAAAACGTTCATTTACACCTCTGATTAAAAAATGCTACGAACAGTACTTTGGCTGTTAAATAGGAGATCAAGATAAACCTTGGGCCCCCCATATTTGTTGTGTTACTTGTGTTAAAACTCTCACAGCCTGGGCAAAAGGAACTCGTCATATGGCATTTGCTATTCCTATGGTTTGGCGAGAACCTAAAGATCATAGCTCGGATTGTTATTTCTGTTTAACAAATATAACTGGAATAACATCAAAATCCAAACACACTGTCAAGTATCCAAACTTACCATCGGCAATAAGACCAGTACCTCACAGTGATCAGCTACCTGTACCACAGCCTCCGGAGCATATGATCCTGAGTGATGATGAGTCGGAAGATGTTTTAGAAGTAAACAGGGCAGAAACAAATTTGCAATCTGATCCGCTATTTGACCCAGGTCATTTTTCAAATAAGCCACATTTGTTAAGTCAAGGGAATCTGAACGATCTTGTACGAGATTTAAACTTGTCTAAGAAGCAAGCCGAACTTTTAGGTTCTAGGTTAAAGAATTGGAATCTCCTTCAGAAGGAAACTAAAGTTTCGTTTTATCGTAGTCGTCACCAGCAATTCAGTGACTTCTTTTCCATTGAAGATGGGATAGTGTTCTGTCATGATGTTATATCTGTAATGCGGGAACTTGAGCATGAATATAAAACAGATGAGTGGCGATTGTTCATCGATTCGTCCAAAGTCAGCTTGAAGGCGGTTCTACTGCACAATGGAAACAGGTTTCCGTCCGTTCCTTTGGCTCATGCTACCAATATGAAGGAATCATATGACAACATGAAGCTTCTGTTGGACAAAATTAATTATAAAGACTTTAAGTGGGCCATATGTGGTGATTTGAAAGTTGTAGCGCTTCTACTTGGAATGCAACTTGGTTACACAAAGTATTGTTGTTTCCTTTGTGAGTGGGACAGCAGAGACAAGAAAAACCATTACACAAAGAAAGTATGGCCAGAAAGAACATCTTTGATTCCAGGGAATAGGAACATTGTAAATCCTCCCCTTGTAGATCCTAGGAAAATTTTACTACCCCCTTTGCATATTAAGCTTGGCTTAATGAAAAATTTCGTTAAAGGTATGGATAGAGAGGGTAATGGATTCGCGTACCTAAGAAATAAGTTTCCTAAAATCAGCGAAGCAAAAATCAAAGAGGGTATATTTGTAGGACCCCAAATCAGAGAACTGCTTAAGGATGACAAATTTATTTCAGAATTCAATGCATTTGAAAAAAAAGCATGGCTATCGTTTACCAGGATTTGCACCGATTTTTTGGGAAATTACAAATCAGAAAACTATCAGGAAATTGTAAATGATCTTTTAAATTGCTATCAAAAAATGGGCTGTAACATGAGTTTAAAAATCCATTTTTTGCACTCACACTTGGATTTTTTTCCGAAAAATCTTGGGGCAGTCAGTGACGAGCATGGAGAAAGATTCCATCAGGATATCTCTACTATGGAAAAGCGTTACCAGGGGAAGTGGAGTCCCAGTATGTTGGCAGACTATTGCTGGACAATCAAGAGGGATATACCTGAAGCCAAATACAAGCGAAAATGCCACATAACTACATTTTGAGGACAATTTTTTATTGTACAACTGACGTTCTTGTATGCTTGTTTATGAAAATATATATATATATATATATATATATATATATATATATATATATATATATATATATATTTCAAAAATTAAAGGCCTTGTCACTATAAAACTATGCGTGATGGAAAAAATCTGAAAACATATTTGAATTGAGCGTAAAAAGTTTTATATAGTGTACCTTATTTAGTTCGTGTGGCAAGAAAAGTTTAATTTTGTTAACCAGTGTTATCTTCAAAATCTGACAAAAATAATGTTTAACAGATTTTTTGTAGTATATCGCAGTGGCGGCTCGTCAGGGTAGGCCTCTGAGGCCGCGCCTCACCCCCAAAATAAAGGAAAAGAGAATTTTTTATATAACTTTTTATCTATTACCAATTAGAAATATACTTTTTAACAGTTTTACAACATAATAACATTAAAAAAAAACAAAATATAATCCCATAATAAATATTTTAGAAAATAAATTCTGACCACATCAAAAAACCGACCGTGCAATCCGTGCAAACCCATTCCTAAAGAAAGTGCTCTCGAATGAGGCGAAATAATTTTAGCTTGGAAAGTTTCGACTTCTGACCTATTTATCAACGGCCGGTGCCGATGCCGGCGAGTCACCTGATTACGACAGAGCGGGATGGCGATTGCCGATGCACGCGTTTTCTATTGCATTCTAGAGGCGATAAATCTGTAGCTTGGATATGCTTTTATTGGTTATTTAAATCACATGACTAACGAAATATTCCAACGGCTTCTTTTTACGTGGTGCGTGCGGCTGAGAAAGAAATAGGAAATAGATTGCGATAATCGCTGATTGAGGGCGTTCTGTCTTTTAAGGTGAATAAATACGCGTGAGTAAGTTTTTGTTTTGTTTTGATTTGGTAAATTGGACTGTTCCATTTTTTGTATTTGCTTTTTGCTTTTGAAATGAATCCTATTCACGACATTATTGCTTCATTAATTGAAACGCCTTTTTTAAGAAGAAGCGAAACTGAAAAGAAACAGATATTAGGTAGCCATCCGACGCCGAAAATTTTAGCAATATTTAACGATAAGAGGCAAGGTAAAAAATATTCAATAACTTTTCAAATATCTTGGTACGAAACTTATAGGTGGCTATGCGGAAGTATTTATAAAGAAAGCTTATATTGTTGGCCTTGTATTTTATTAGGTTGCGTCAAAAATAATTGGAGTTCAGGGGGCGGATATTCGGATTTAAAAAATTTTTCACGAGCAGTAAAATCGCATGAAAGTTCAAGAGAGCATATTAAAAATTCGGTAGCACTTACAAGACTGGAGCAAAATAGGGCGACTATTGCGGATGCACTACAAGAAAATGCAATAAAATTGTTTATAATGAAAATGATGTTCGAAAAAACCGTTTATCATTAAATTATTTAATTGATGTTACTATTACTTTGGGTAAACAGGACTTGGCATTTCGAGGTCATAATGAAACAACAGATTCTTTTAACCGTGGCAATTTTAAGGAAATATTTACATGCTTAATAAAAAGAAATGCCGAACTTACTGAACATTGTGCTAAATTTAGTAATATTTTTAGGGGACAATCTAAGACTATACAAAATGAACTAATTGGTTGCATACATGACTATATTCAAGAATATATAAAAAAAGAAATCAATGACACCGATTGTTGTTTTTTTGGCGTAATTGCGGATGATAGTACTGATATAACAGAAAAATCACAGTGTTCGATAACAGTTAGGTATGTGACCAACGGATCTTTAAAAGAAAGATTTTTAAGATTTTTTGACGTTAGCGATAATAGAACAGCAGAGAGCCTTTTTCATTTAATACAAAACAGCTTAGAGCCTTATGACTTTAAAAATAAATTGGTCGCGCAGTGTTACGATGGGGCTAGTGTTATGGCAGGTGAAATAAATGGGCTTCAAGCAAAAGTTAGATCTATTGCTCCTTTAGCTATGTTTACTCATTGTTGCGCCCACAGATTAAATCTAGTTTTACAACAGGGAACAAAACTGATTACCCAAAGTCGTATATTTTTTGCCACTTTATTAGGAATACCAAATTATTTCCACCAATCACCAAAACGGTCTTTTGTGCTTAATCAGATAGTAGGTAAAAGAATTCCGCGAGCTGTAGAAACGCGATGGTATACACGGTCTAAAATTTTAAACTTAGTGGCTAATAAATGGGACAATTTAATTATAGTATTTGAAACTATTATTAATGACTTAAGTTCTGGAACAGAATCTATTAGTGGTGCAAAAGGATTTCTAAAGCATTTTAATGATTTCGAATTTTGCCTTTTAACGCATATTTATAAACAAATTTTTAGTTGCACTGATGTACTGTTTCAAATATTACAGTTAAAGCATTTAGATATAAATTACTGCATTTCGCAAATAAACCTTGCCAAGCAACGAATTATTGAATTTAGAAACGAGGACCATTTTAAAGAACTTTTCAATATTGCTAAAAATGCCACTATTCTGCCAACTAACACACGTCGAGGGCAATGTTCTAGCGACTTTGATATTTTTACTAAATATAAAATATTATATTTCGAAATAATATATTGTATAATTCTTCAATTAGGGCCGCGGTTTGAAAATTTAAATAATTTAAATTTTTTTGCTTTAGTCGATTGCACAAAATATTCGGAATATGTTAAATGCTTTCCAGACGACTTATTAAATAATTTATTAAAAAATTATCCAAACATTTTTGACAGAGATAGATTAAAGAATGAGCTTTCTGTATTGTATAGGGATGAACAATTTTCAAATTTAGATGTCGAAAAAAGTCTAGCTTTGTTATTTAAAGATTTTAAAGCAATTTTTGCGGAAG
Organism: Kuschelorhynchus macadamiae; assembly: GCA_030620095.1. Classification (NCBI taxonomy): domain Eukaryota; kingdom Metazoa; phylum Arthropoda; class Insecta; order Coleoptera; family Curculionidae; genus Kuschelorhynchus; species Kuschelorhynchus macadamiae. The sequence continues at coordinate 200,859 of JAUTXW010001009.1, read as the reverse complement.
CATATAAGCTTTTTAATTTAGTTTTAACTATTCCCGCAACAAGTGTATCGGCCGAACGAAATTTTTCATGTCTTAAACGGATCAAAACCTACCTAAGAAACACAATGACACAAGAACGGCTTTCGGGTTTAGCAATGATGTCAATAGAGCAGGAATTACTGTCAGAACTTAGTGAAGACCAAAACTTTTACGACCAAATTATAGATAAATTTGCAACCTTAAAAGACAGACGTATAGATTTAATGTACAAAAAGTAGTTTTTTTATCTTATTTCATACAACTATTTATTTTAAGTTTTAATAAACTAAATTATGTTTTTATTATCGCAATCACCGCTATATTTTAGTGATAGGTGTACATATTTTACTTGTTTTGTTTACTTTTTATTTACTTTTTTTAGAGTTTATTTTTTTAGTTTTTAATGGTTTAGTGGGGCTATTGGCGATGACCTCCATTAAAAAAAAAGGTCAACGCGTCGCAGAATAACACCTCATGGGTGACGTGGAAATTTATTCACATTTAAACAAAATTAACCTCATGTAGCCTCACCCTTCAATATACTCACGAGCCGCCACTGGTATATCGCACTATAACATAATCCTCCTCTTGAATGGATGAATCTTGAAGGTCTGATGTGACGCTTTCTAAATCGGTGGAATCGTTGCAAATCTCTTCACTAAAATCACTGTTGGAACTGTCGACATCATTTAACAATTTACATTTAACTGCTTCAACCTTCTTTTTTTCTACTGCATTTGCTTTTTTTTGTCAATCTTTCTCTATGTTGTCCCTCTATGCTTTCCTTTATCGGTGTATCTGTTAATATAGCTGATTGTATCTTTTTTGTCACTTTTCTAAGCTTCTTCCTAGGAGCTGCTTTAACATGTGGCCTAATTTCCTGTGAAGTGGCTATTATATGAAATGGGCCAGGAATTGGGCTAACATGTTCTGGTTCCTCTAGATCTTCCTTATTCTTCATTAGTGATCCTCACTAATGTTGCCCTGATCATCATTAACGTCGCCCTCAACATCATTAGCTGCTTTAGGCCTGTCGGTAACATAGGACGACATAAAGTCACTTTCTGAAAATATTTGGGAATTAAAGGAGGCTATGCCAGTTCTTTCAAATCCTTTTAGAATATTGATACTGCCGTCCTAGTGAAAAACGCAGCAACTTAAAAAAAATAGTTTTGAGAAAAATGGGGTTAAGTGTTTGCTCATTGTTTGTTACATTAATGTTGAAATTTTATTATTTTTTAAATGGAATGTCAAAATATAGGTATTTATTTATTTTTAGCATGGTTTTTGCAACATTAATTGATATTGATATTAAAAATAATTCGAGAAAATGCATTTCAGCCTAGTAGTTCAATTGCCTTTATCTATCTATTTGCTACTAAGAAAGAATGCAGTAAATCAAGCATTTCTTCCATTTTACTGCGTTCTTAACTAGTACTTTTTGATGTGCCGCTATTACGGTAAAGGAGAAGGAACCATTAATTATTATCGTTTTTTTTTTAAACCATACTTTGATAATACATATTTTAGTTTGTAAGTGGATTTTTTAATACTCATATTGGTAATTAAAATTTGTTTTTACATGAAAGGTAAAATAATAAGAAGAAAAATCAACTCTTAAAATTAGTCATTATATTAAAAAATATACATTTAAATGAGAAGAAAAAATAGAAACTATATAATACATATTAAAATATTAAAAAATTGTAATTTATATAATTATATATAAAATAAATTAAAAGCCAAGTATTAAAAATTCTTATTAACATTTCGTTTTAAATTAAATTATTTTGGATAACATAAAATATTATTCAAAAGAACTGTTTAAATCATTGGCGCCCTCGTTGATTTCAATATTATGCCAAAATTCTCTCGTTTCTTCGGTCATAAGAGGACATAATGCCCTCCTTTTTTCTTTATTAATACCTCTGATTTTCATACGAGAGGCAGGTTTTTGTAAACCATTCCTTTCAGGCTTTGTTTTTAAAAAACTTAATATATTTGGATTTTCTATATTATAATTATTAAAATCCTTTAATGACTTTGACTTGACCCCGCTCTGCAATAACCATTGGGCAATTCCATGATGACTCGCGGGACAATTAGAAAAACAACAATTTTAAAAATATTCATTTTTACCATAGGCATAGTAAGTCTCATGTGATTTATTGCTATTCTATTATGGCAATGATGTCTCTGCTATTAGTACTTGCTCATTTGAAAAAAGGCAAAACCTAATAAATAAAGTTTTTGAAAAATCTATGCTTACTCGCGGGACATCCAAAATGTTTAATCAATATGCGCAAGTTTTAGTTGTTTTTTTTCTCTAAATTTTATAGATATCTAAAAAAAGTAATATTACTATAACTTACCTACTCTTAGTTGAAATTTATGGGACCATACTTAAAATGCCAAAATTCTTTAAGTTCTGTATATATTAACCAATTTAGTGATTACTCGCGGGACAATGCAATTTCAATAAACAAATATTTATTTCAGCTATTACAATAAACAATGAAACTAAGAAATTACATAGGAAAACACAAAACAACGTTTGATTCCTTTGAATTACATACATTTTTAACTCCTACATGATAATTATACAAAAAATCGAAAGTTGTGACAGCTTGTTATGTTGGGAAATGGTTTTACCAAGTTCCACTTATCATCTAAAGTTTTTTTTTGCTGCTTCAATCTCTTCTGTTTCTACATAAATGACGTTTATCTTGTCCAGTTTTTGAGTACATTGGTAAAATTCTTTCGCATTAGTAATTGAAGACTTTCGACTTTTTATTTCCATCCAGACCTAAAATATAAAATGTGTTATAATTGTCAGAATTCGATTAGTTTGGCATTAAATACTTTTCTTTTTACTGTAGCCCCTATACCATCCACAGCACCCTTTCCATGTGATGACGCGAAGAAATTCCATTCCATTGCTCTTAAATTCATTTCTGCTGGTAAGAAGCACAACGAAGACATCGTATAACGGTTTTTGAACTGCGCAGCGCATCCGTCGCTAAACACGCATAATTTTTCAAAATTTAATACTTTCAGTTTCAGAAATTCTATGATTTTCTTTAAAAAAACATTGACAGCGTATCTATCATGTGAAAGATAGTTAGACACGATAGCAAACGAAAGTATATTGTTTGGACCCCAAGCGACGGCAGTATAGATTGTTACTTGGTTATGCGACCAATGCGCACTTTGAATTTCATCTTGTGCTGTAATTGAAAAGTTTTCCGCAAAGTCCATTTGCAATATGATTTCTTTTTCGCCAACGGTGCTTCTTTTCGAATCAAAATACTTTTGTTGGCTGTTTTTGATAAATACATGTTTTTTGAAAAAAGGCAGTTGATTTTCTAAGGTGGAAATAATCGTTTCGATGGACTTTTCAATACTTATTATTTCTACTTTTCCATTGATAGTTGCCCACTGTTTAAAAATTAATTCCACAGACTCATCATATTTCAGAGGCAGAACTGAATATTTTAAGTCAATGTCTTTACAATTCTGACAAATCCCCATCATACAATCTTCGCTTTCTAAGTAGCAAACGATTTCTTGAAGAAGCTCTCTGTGTGTTTTTGGGAACTTTACAGTTTTGTGCAATATATCAATTAAATAAAAGACATTAGCATGATACCTGCAGACACATACGTCATGAGGCATATCTGACAAAAGCATGACAAATTTAGGTCTCAGTTCATAAAATTTACTAATTTTTATCGTTTCCCCCGGATTATCTTCTTTAAAAATACTAAAAGCTTCTAACACTGTATACATCATATGTCTTTTTTGTGCGTATTCTGTGCCATTTTCAGATTTTATTTTGATTTTATCCTTAACATTTGGCGAAACCCTGCTTATATCTTCTCTACAGAAAAAAATCTCAACTTTCCTTACTGTTTCCATTCAGCTGGTTATACTTATTATTTGTTGTGACAGACTCAAAACACTCTGGATTATTTTGACCAATATCAAAACTTATGGTTAAATTCTTATCAATCGTTTTCAAAACCCTTCTAATGACCTCTGTTTTCTTCTCTTTATGTTCTGGAAGGACATTCTTGATTTTTTCAAATCTTTCCCCATAGTTTGAGGGGTCTTATAGGCACTATTCCCTTTTTTATTCAACCTTTGAGCATCTTTTTTTGCACGGTATTTTCTTTTTCTTTCTCGTTCCTGTTTTCTGTTCAACTCTATCAAATCTGTCGAGGACAACATTTTTTGTTTCATTTTTTCTCGGTATTTTTTGCAACATTCAGCATGTCGTTTACGGTATATCGACTTAAGGTTCTCATTTGCATTTATTTTCTCTCTATGCTTTCTGACATACTCTTTCACTTTCATTTTCCTCTTTTCATTTTGTATTTTCGGCATCCTAAAAATGGATAACTTCCTATCATTTCTTTCTTTTTTTCAATCCAAAAATCAATACAACTAAATCGCTCTGTAACCTTCCGTAGCTAGCAGTATTTTTAAAAAATAAAAAAAAACATAAAAAATTACCTAAATACCGATAACACTACAAATAATTTGATGCTACTAAAAGCAGTTTTATTAAAATCTCAACTTTCTTTTGAAAACACTTTTATGACCGTTGAAAATAAAAAATAAATATTTCTAGGCTATTAAAGATTACTCGCGGGACAAAAAGAAAATTATATTAAAAATATATTCTAGGCTTCTTAATATTTATCTATCATACTGTTATAACGAGCAAGTCAAAGGTTAAGAAATATCATGTTTTTATCCAGAGTTTCTATTACGGTCTAATTAAAAATTAAAAAAAGTATTGGATTCAGCTTACTCGCGGGACAAAATTTTGGAATATAAATAATCAATTTTTAATCAAGTTCTACTTACTTTTTGCAAAAAATAATTCACTATTTAAAAGGTTGACAGCACAACAGTTTTTGACGGGCACCAGTTTCCAAGCACTGCTTTTGTTTTTACATAGCCACCTGTGATAAACAATGCTTTTGTAATGCAGTGTGATGCGGGAACGGATTCCTGCAGTTTTTCGTAACATTTTAAAGTCACTAGGTAAAATTAGGAATATTTATCTAACATTTCATAAACTTTAACTCAATTGTAAACAATTATTCAGGTTTTTTGAATGAATGAATTTTTGAATTTTACTAAAAAGAGTAAGCATCGATCATGGAATTGCCCCATTATATTTTTGCCTGGGAGTTGTGGTCCGCCCAATCATAAAATTGGGCAATCTCCATTTCTACAACTCTTAACTTTTCCCGAATTGGCAGACTGGACGGCACAATAAAAATCTTTAAAATCGCATACACTTTCTTTATATTTCATTAAGTAGAAACTGTCTGCGCTCATATATGTGTGCCCTGGCTCAAAATATTTTATCCATATTTCCTCTGCTTGTATATCAGGACTGTTCACCATATAAACCAGAAAGGAAAAACTGCCAAGTTTTTATTTTAAGCGGAACAGTTATCCACAATGTAATCAATTTACCGTCCCGATTTTCCTGGCGCTTATAATATTTTCCTTTTTTCGACCAGCCATACCTTCGTGCCAAATAGTGACACGAAGGTATTGCTGGTCGCCAAAAGACCTTATTTAATTTCAAAATGTGCCTCCAATCGCGGACGAACACTCACACTACCAAATGTTATTTTTACCCGTGCGTGCGAAAGTGTTTTTATTTCTCAAGTCGCGTGCGGTAAGGTATTATTTTCCGCACTTTTTAGATAAATAGCTATTAATTAAGTTTAAAATATATTAAACTTGGTTAAACGTTACTCAAAATATTTTAATAAGGTCCTGCTCAGAATAAATAAAAATATATCCAGTACATCTCTGAGTTCTTCGCCCAGCTAATGGAGTTCGATTAAACACGTTTATGAATGAAAATTCCAGGAGTGCAGTATCTGATTGGTTGTTAACCTGTGGTGGAGCTATGTTTGTACCTACATACTTTGTTTACAACAACGTTTAAGTGTGACTCAATACTTTATTAATTTTGTGGTGTTTTTACAAATATTCAAAACTCAGGTGAGTGATCGGCTGAAAATTTTAATTAGCATGTTCAGGTTTTTGTCAAACAATTCGTTGAAATTTCGCTTTTTTTACGAAACCGCTGTAAGAATATCTAAGCCATACATAACCTCAATCTTGCTTTCTACCGTTTTATGTGCATAGTTCTACCCACTTGATAAAATATCGGTCATTTGTATTTTAATGCATAGTGGGAAAACGTATTGCGGTCCATACTGGGATGTCATATAATTGATGCTTTAAAATTGATTTTTTTTGCAGATTTCAGTAAGCCACGACATCCAAGATCACAGTTATCACCAGTTTCCCAAAAAAGCAAAGAGAGTCATAAATATTATGAAAGGTCTATGCGTGCTGCTGTGGAAGATGTTGTAGTAAATCAAATGGTTCTGACAAGCGCGGCTAAGCCAAATAGTGACACATAGGTATTGCTGGTCGCCAAAAGACCTTATTTAATTTCAAAATGTGCCTCCAATCGCGGACGAACACTCACACTACCAAATGTTATTTTACCCGTGCGTGCGAAAGTGTTTTTATTTCTCAAGTCACGTGCGGTAAGGTGTTATTTTCCGCACTTTTTAGATAAATAGCTATTAATTAAGTTTAACTAATAAATCAAAATTTACCTCCCAACATATCGTGACCTTATTGTTATTTATTTTTAACTATGTAACCTATTGAGGCCACATAACATTTACATTTATAACAACAAATAAATCCACTTACCTGGCGTTCCATTATAGGTACTAAAACGTACAAAACTCACAAAAAAAAACTATTCAAAATATTACAGTTAGAAAGCACAACCAACGCGAAAACCGTTAACATTTACGCGGGAAATTTTACTGTGTTTCTGCTTGGCAAACCGTTACGTATCGGAGCATTAGTCTCAGATCATAGGGTAGCAAATTTTGTGTTAATACCGGAGATACTGCATTACAATTTGGTTAATCTACTCTACTGCGTTTTTTCTTAGAAAGAGATGACGTTTTTGAGTGCCTGTTCAAGTATGGACTGTCGGGAGGTTTGTTACACTGCATTATTTTTTAGTATTACTAAATCGCTGTATTTCAGGTTAGTATAATGTGACGTATTTTTATATCAATACTTAAGGCATTAACAGTAAATTCTAGAATACTGCGTTTCTCGTTAGGATTTATATTTGCTGCGTTTTTCATTGGTAATGTGATGACGTGACACAATCATCGCAAATTTGTTTTTGAAATTTGGGGTACAAAATATTTTTTTTTCAAAATTCTCAGATAGTAGAAAAATGGGAAAGATATTCAAGAATACCAATCAATCAAAATCTCAAAATCGATAAAAATCGACTTACTGCGTTTTCTGCTAGGACGGCAGGATAGGCATGGATGCTTTAGGGAAGGCAATACCAACGATACTAGCAATCTCGTAGATTGTCACTGGTAAACCGGGATGGTTTAGCATCCAATCAACAACTGCTTGATTGTAATAGCTTTTAAAAGGAAAAAAGCAGCTCACGTCCAACGGTTGTAATTTGTGGCTGCAGTGAGCTGGCAATGTTAACACAATAATCCCATTTTCTTTACAAATTTTCAACAAGGATTATCAAGGATTAAAACAACTTTATGCTCCTGACTACAACGAACATGTTTGAAAAATTGTTCGCTGTCATCCAACCGGTGTGATAGACTGCACCACTTGATCCTAGAGGAGCTCCAATGAGCATAAAAGGCTTAAAATTTTTCCTTGGAAATACAAAGAACGGTGGTAAAAATGTTCCATTAGCACCTATTGTGGCACACAGTGTTACTAATGTTCCCCTTTCAGCACTTGTTTTTGTTTAATGTTAGAGAGTATCTTTCCAGTTTTATGTACATTTGTGACACCTGTATCATCACAGTTAAATATTTGATGCGGTTGAATGTTATATTTCGTAATTTCATTTTTTAAATTATAAAAAAAAGCGGCCACGTTATGCTTATTGAATTATTACGGAGTGTTAATTTAGGGTGTCGTTTCCTGAAGTTATTCATCCATTCGATTCCAGCTCGTTTCGTGTCGTGCCAAGAGTGAGGCACAGTTTTATTATTAGCAATAACATAATTGTAAGCTAGCTCACGTGTATTTAGTAATCTTAAGCCATTAGACATTTCGCAAGCTTCAATTAGATACGCAGTTAAAAGCTCCTCCTCTTCATTTGTAAATACCGTCTTAAAACCATGGCTTCGACCGAATATACATTTTTGGTTTCGATCATCATTCTCGGGATCATTAGCCATTCGAAATTTCTTAACTTTACGATGCAAAGCCGATTTGCTAACACCATGTTTCTTAGCCGCGCTTGTCAGAACCATTTGATTTACTACAACATTTTCCACAGCAGTACGCATAGACCTTTCATAATATTTATGACTCTCTTTGCTTTTTTGGAAAACTGATGATAGCTGTGATCTTGGATGTCGCGGCATACTGAAATCTGCAAAAAAAATCAATTTTATAGCATTCATTATTACCCGTTACGTACATCCCAGTACGGACGGCGATACTTTTTCCCACTATGAATTAAAATACAAATGACCGATATTTTAACAAGTGGGGAGAACTGTGCACATAAAACGGTAGGCAACCAAGATTGAGGTTATGTATGGCTTAGATATTCTTACAGCGGTTTCGTAAAAAAAGCGAAATTTCAACGAATTGTTTGACAAAAACCTGAACATGCTAATTAAAATTTTCAGCCGATCACTCACCTGAGTTTTGAATATTTGTAAAAACACCACAAAAATTAATAAAATATTGAGTCACACTTAAACGTTGTTGTAAACAAAGTATGTATGTACAAACCAATGACGTCAAAAAGAAATAGACCCGGCATTTCATTCATAAAAATGAAATAAATAGAATCAAACATCAATTTGTTGTTGTGTATGAGTGGAAAAAAGACTGACTGATCGCATAAAGAATAGTTTGCGGTGAAAATTGCAACGCTGTCAGATATCTTCGAGAGGCTTACCAGTGGCGTAGCTATTTTTGAGATAATGTATTATTTGCTATATTTTTTTGAGCCCAAATATTATTATGGTGGATACGACAGTTTTTTGTTCTAAGATGAACAGGAACGACTTTATATTGCAAAAGTGAGAGTTTTAATAATAACCTGAAAACAATTAATTTAGATATTACATCGTGGAAAAGTCTGTACTTAATGGGAAACTTTTTTATTATCAATTTCTCGAAAAACTTTCTTCTTGATAAAACTTGTGTGTTTGTCGAAAAAATATTTTTCACAATATCCAACTTTAAGTCAGATATACAGGGCATTCAAAAAATACGTAAAAGTGTATTTCAAAAATTGAAATTTTTGTGACTGGCGCGGCAGTAAAAAATCGTAAATAAAGGTTTAGTATTAGTTATGTCATATTAGTAATAGCTAAGGAAAGATTTAAATAGAAAAATGTTTTTTTGCTGTTTGACCTTAAATATCTCCATAACTATAATATAAAAACTTTTACTCAGTTTACATTTACGATTTTTTATGGCCCTTAAAACTACCGTCAGAAAAATTTTATTTTTTTGAAATTGTTAGTGAAATCCACTTTTTTGAATATCCTGATCTAAAGTTTATTACCATTAAAAATATTTTTTTTGAACCACCAGCTTTTATCAAGAAATCAATAGTAAAAAAAGTAAATAAATGCATTAAAATGCAAGATGTTTAACAATAAAATCATCGGAACTTTGTGGTGATTCTGAAGCACCCTGTATAATATTTTACACTATATGTGAACCTGAATTTTTTTTTTATAAAAATTTAAATAACAAGGTTGAAAGTGGTGCTGCACCTTATAAATTTTCACCCGGACACGTGGTTTATAAAAATAAAACAAAGTTTAAAAGTTTGGTTTAATTTATTTATAATTATATAATAATTAAACTCGTCTATTACTTACTTAATGATTCAGTGACAATTTTCAAAATCGGAATTTTATATATATATATATATATATATATATATATATATATATATATATATATATATATAAAACTAAAACTTTAGGTTAGCAAGAAGCTGATTTAATATAATTATATCAATAATTATCTGTGACAAAAGACCAGGCACGGAGTCTAGGGGGGGTCCGACCGTCCCCCCCCCCCCCCGCGCGAGACCCTAAAAATATTTAGGAGTTTTTAGATAATTTAACCTACAAAAGTAGAATTCCAATAACTGCTGATTAGCAGTTTCGTATTGGCTCTGCTTACTACAGTTATTTTTTAACTCGAACCTCAGGAAAATTAGGTAGCAAGCTATTTTTTGAAATTCTAACTTTTTGACGGGTTTTTTAACAAGCCCAAGTTTACACTGTTAAGACATTCTGCGATTGCAAAGAAGTTTCGCAAATATGTAAATGTAAAAAATTAAGAAAGGCTACCCTAAACAAAGACGCACCTAATGATTTTTTCGTAAGTACGTCAGTTTCTAACATAAATCGATAGAAAAATAAATTTCATTTTTTTTCTACAAAAATCTCCTGTCCTAAGCAAAATTGCGAATGCGTGCCGATACTAAATTAATGATAATTACAACAAAAATTATTATTATTAAACTATATATGGTATATTTTCACACAATTTTGAAGTTCTTATCTTTACGTATACAAAACACGATTTAAGGAATAAGAAAATTATTGAATTTACCTTTGGGGATTGAAAAAAATTACCTCCAAAAAATATTCGATTTTGACAGTGAGGAATATTTAGAATTCTCAAAAAAAGAAAAACTTTTACGCAAACGCTCATTAAAAGTAGTTTTAGAATTTCGAGTAAGTACTAAAAAGAAAGATGAATACATTTATGATTAAAGATATCCAGATTTTAATGTAGCAATATGGTTCCAGACCCTCTATGGAAGATAACACCACATTAACATCGATATTAACAAAGTGACTAAGCACTTATTTATTAAAATACTATTAAATATATAAAACCTAAAAATATTAAGCAAAACTCGCCAACGTCCTATTTGCTCAAGATATACCTATAATTTTTTACATTTTCATAATTGCTCTACCTGCAATGTTTTAATAGATATTGGCAAATAACTAGTTTTTTTGCAACTTTTTTTCATATTTTGTTGCACTTGCAGGGGACTAGCAACAAGTGAAAAAAAAGTATTCTTCTTAATAATTTTTTTGTCATTGAATTGGTTTTGACAGGGTTGGATCCCCCTAGAACTGAAATCCTGGCTACGTGCCTGCAAAAACATATTTATGTAATGGTTCATGTGGCAATATTTATTATTAGCAGTAAGCTTAGTCATTAAAGAACAAGCATTTCCATGACAAAATACAACCAATAACAGGGTGAGTTCTCATTACTATTGTTACTAAAGATGAAGATAAAACTAAATTTTGTTACATGGACCCACTTTGTGTTTTGATGTCTATACCAATTTATCAGCTTATCACCGACTTCATAGAAAATATGTAATAAAATATATTTATCATTTTTTAATGCAACCTATTTTTTGAAATCGGGTTTTTTTTTCAAAACATTTTGATTTCACCCTTTTTTCAACACATTTTAGTTCTATTTACGCGAAGTTAGGTAAAAATTTGGGTCCACTACTTTTAAAAGTTTGCCAAGCTCGCGGCAAGTAATATATAAAAATGCACCACCTTTACATGTATTGGATCTATTCATATTTACAGAAATATCAGCAATAAACATGGCCGAATATTAATATGAATACAAAATTGAACTTCGTGTCCCTAAAAACCACAAAAACCATATTATGAAAAACAATATCTTTACAGTATTTATCACTCAATGTACCCCCTTTTTCCCCACCATCCACCATCCCCGCTATACATTTCACTTATTGACAATATAAATATTTTGTGTCAAGTTGATTAATATTTTTAACATTCATTATAATATATTATATTATTATTTATATTACCGAATTCACCTGATAAAAACAGATTCTCCCTAGTTGGAATAATGTACCTCAGGATGGTATTTATTTACTCTTTTGATTACTTATTTTTAAAAACCAAATTTTTAGGCAATAAATTAAAGCATTTCAAATTCATTAAAGAAAATCTATAGTACATGAAAAATTGAAAAGTAACGCTATTGCGCTATTTTCATTTTTTGTATATGCTTGCTATTTGGGAACTCCGACACTGCCCTAAATATTCCTTGAAAATATCATCCAAAATGCAAACCATCCTGGAGTAACTGTTGACAACATAAAATAGAGGGTCTTACAGCTTACTCAATTAAAATTTAGTACCTATGCTTTACCAAATAGTATATTTATGTTGTTTATTAACTCCTCAAAAAAGGTAGTTTGATAAATTTTAGAGGAATATTTGAGACTTTTCACAAATATATAAATTAGCAAAACGCTGTACTCCGTTTATCATCAGTGTCTTCGACTTTATAGATAAGTTGAAGTTATAAAAAATTAATTTAAGCCCAACGGAAATGTGCAATACAAAAACAATATTTCATTTGCAAATATAAGAACGCTATTAGACGGTATTTTTACCCTTCAACTACAGCACTGGTATGACCTTACTTACCTTCGAAAACAAACTTCTGGGCTTAAATCGTTTCTTTTTCTGCAAATAAAGCAAGTTCGCGCCATTTTCTTAAAGTTTTATAAACAGATTCTGGAAAATAGCCACACAAAACACTTGGCTTTTTGAAAAACACTTATTTCACCAACTATAAGAATTACAACGCCGCGCATCAAATAGGTCGAAATCATGAATGACTACGACCGTCTTCGGCGTCTTCCGAATAATCCCAAAAGAAATCTGTAGTATACTCGAAAAAGGTACAATTCCGACGTTGCCGATTATTCTGGGCTTTATTTCTTGAAATAAGAAATAATAATTACAGAAGATTTAAATTACATTTAAAACAGATTCGGTTTATTTATAATAAGCTATTTAATTATCCGTTTTAAAATATTCTATATGGAAATTTATACTGGGAAATTCTGGAATTTCTTTATTTATTTAGATAATAGTATAAAGGATGATATCCGTTATTATCTGGTCACAGTAACGGTTTGGCAAACCAGGGTTAATGTTGGATTCCTCCAAAATGTAAACAACTGAGTCTATGTTATTTCCATGTCGTTGGTACAAACATAGCTCTACCACAGATTAACAACCAATCAGATACTGCACTCCTGGAATTTTCATTCATAAACGTGTTTAATCGAACTCCATTAGCTGGGCGGAGAACTCAGAGATGTACTGGACATATTTTTATTTATTCTGAGCAGGACCTTATTAAAATATTTTGAGAGTAACGTTTAACCAAGTTTAATATATTTATATTGATAAATTAGTGTATACATAGTCGTTATGCACATACAGAGTAGTTTGAGTTTTTATAAATTTATGAAAGGATAAGAGCAAGGTTAAAATTTAGTATTATTGTCAGATCAGATATCGCTGAACTTGAAAACACTGTGTCTTAGTAACATGTTGAAAGGGGTTGTTATATTCATTTCACTTCTGCCATTGGCGTGCGGGTGAAAAACGTAAATATTATATATTATTATACTAAAATTATAGTTTAAAATATTAAGAGAACACATTTTTGTCAGTAACGCACCAAAAACTACAAAATTATGTAATTTTCTTAAAATATATTTTGTTCAATGACTATACAGAGAAGTGTGATTCGTTGTTTCGTTTATTTGAGAAGCATGTAAGTTCAATGAATTTCGACAACATTACATTATTTGTACTTTTTAGTGCGTTGCTGACAAGAGCTTGTTTTTTCGTTTGTTTAAAACCATAAATTATTTTTTACTTTTTACATACTTAACTGGACTCATCAAAACAAAACAAATTAGCCCAAACTTTAGGTTCGATGGTATCATATTGTTATTTAGATTTTAAGAAATTAATACTACGATAGACTTAACAGAATTTTATCTTTAAGTTCTCACAAGTTGAAAGGGTCTGTTTATTAGTTTTTGCCAAATGGGTTTTGTAACATGATATCTTCGACGTTGACATGATTCATAGCCAGATTTGTTATGAATAGTTTTTTTAGATTTATGTGTTTAGATTAGAGGGGCACGTTAGAATACCGATAGATATTGAAAAATAGGATAGGTAGTAAAAAAGCGAACTTCGAACTGTAAACTGGTTAATTATTAAAATAACATTTTTGTCTTTGAGACACGGCGTTTTATTTAATAACGTAAAACATCAGTACGTGGGATAAAGAACTCAATCGCGCCGCGCCGGTAAACTGAGCATATTTAGAATGTACAGTGTGTGACGAATTTTGGTGGCTATTGTGTGCGGAATTTTTGGATAATAAACTTGTAAAAACAGTGGTATTCGGTGAAAATGAGTGACGACGAACAACAGCTTTACCAAAGCCTCTTGGAAAAGCACATTGAACTTAAAATTAACAAGGCATTTAAGAGGAAATTTAGAAATGAACATGAAAGTGGAGAATGTGACAGTGAGGTGTCTGAACTAAGTGCAGCGGTAGTGCGTGGGGATATTATTCCTGTGTTTGACCCAGACGATAGGAGTTCTACAATAACAGGGTGGCTTCAAAAAATTGACCAATTGGGCGAGATACACAGTTGGACAGATTACCATAAAGTTGCGTACATGCAACAAAAATTGAAAGGGTCAGCTCGCAGTTGGTTTAATCGACTGGACGACTATAGGAAAACATGGGACGAGTGGAAAACCGCACTTACGCGTGCATTTCCCAGGTGTACAGACTATGCCACAGTTTTGGAGGAATTAGTTGCCCGAAAGAAAAGACCTAATGAAACAATGACTCATTACTATAATGAAAAGTTGTCGCTAATTCAACAATGCAGGCTAGACAATGAGGCAGCGATATCATGTGTCATCAAGGGTTTGCCTTTGGAACTACAAGCAAATGCACGTGCTTTTCAATGCTCCACTATCGATCAGCTTTACGCCGGATTTATAGCTCCCCTAGAAAACTACCAGAGCCCCAGAGATGATGTTAGGCCAAAAAGACCCAGGTATGAAATGTCTACATCTCACCAGAATATTAAAAGAAACTCGGAATGCTATAATTGTGGAAAACCTGGTCATATAGCAAAGGAATGTCGCTTAAAAGGTTCACTTCGTTGTTATTTATGCAACCGATTTGGACACAAAAAGGAAAGCTGCCGCTTACGCAATCGTAACTTTAATATGCCTGGTACACCTCTCGAGTCTAAGGGAGCCAATAAATCAGTTAATCTAGTGAATAAGGAGATTAACGAAATATACAAGAAGGTATGCGAAATTAATGGATATCAGATTGTGGCATATATGGACAGTGGCAGTCAAGAAAACATTATAAAATCTAGTGTTGTCCAAAAGTTGAACATATCTACCTACCCTACTGCTAAAACTTTAACCGCATTTGGAGGTAGCACTTACACACTAGAGAAGGGAGCGAAATTTAATATTAAACTGGATGACATTGAAATGGAGACATACGCCTTGGTCACTGAGTTGGAGATGGGTGACTTTGATGTACTAATTGGCCAACCCATTATTAATGCCAATGGTATATCTCTAATTGTCCATGCCAATGAGGTGAAATTGACCAAAGATATTACCTCAATGTTGCAGGAACTGACACTCGAAGGAGAAGAAGTTCGACCACTTATCTTCCTAGAAAAAGAAATAACCATCCGCCCACGCACGACAACTATGGTTGACGTTCGAATTTCAAACACTGGAGAAGACGAGGACGTATTCATGGAGGGCAAGCGGTTCCAGCTAGGGAGGTCTCTAATCTGCATCCCAGGAACTGTGTTTAGGGGTTCCAGCTCTACACTACCTGTGTCCAACATGAGTGGAGACGAGATAACATGGAAAAGCGGACGTTTGCTAGGCAGAGGCTTAAAGTGCGGTGGTACCGTACAAGAGGAATGTCAGAGGGTAAGTTTGATTCAGAGAAATGTAGGAAGTATGAGATATCTAGATATGAAAGATATTGATATTAATAATAATTTAGACAGTGAAATAAAAAGTAGGCTGTTGGATATATTGAATAAATGGCAGCATTGTTTTTGTAATAAAACAGAGGAGTTAGGAACCGTAAAGGGTTGTGAGCTAAATATTGAGTTAAAAAGCGAGTCGAAACCAGTGTGCTACCGTCCGTATAGATTGCCTATGAAAGAAAGAGAGATAGTTAGAGAGAAAGTTAAAGATTTATTAAAAGCAGGTATTATAAGAGAGTCTAATTCGAATTTTGCTAGTCCAATTGTGTTAGTGAAAAAAAGAAATAATGATTTTCGATTATGTTGCGATTTTAGGGCTTTAAATAAACAAAGTATTAAACAACTGTATCCTATGAGAAATATTGAAGAACAATTGAATTTGTTAGGAGGAAAATTTTTCTTTACAAGTTTAGATTGTAATCAGGGTTTTCATCAAATATCAGTTGCTCCCGACTCAATTCCGAAAACCGCGTTTGTCACTCCAGATGGTCATTACGAATACCTAAAAATGCCTTTCGGTCTGGTAAACGCCCCAGCTGTTTTTCAGAGTGCCATTGACAAAGCCTTAGGTAATTTACGCTACGAGCAGGTTCTTGTGTATATGGATGATTTATTGATACCTACCGTTTCAGCCGAACAGGGGTTAGATTTATTGGAAATAGTTTTACAGCTTTTAAGCGAGGCGGGTTTTAAATTAAATTTAAAAAAGTGTTCTTTTCTTAAACAATCTATTCAATTTTTAGGTCATGAAATAGGTGGAAATGGCATATCACCAGGTTCTGCTAAAGTGGAAGCCGTTAAAAATTTTAAACAACCTGCTAATGCACACGAAATTCGTCAATTTCTAGGTTTAGCCGGGTATTTTCGCAAATTTATACAAAATTTTGCAACTATTGCTCTTCCCCTCACGCAACTGACCAAAAAGAATGCCACTTTCGAGTGGAAAGAACCTCAGATATCAGCATTTTCTCAACTGAAAAATATGTTAATTGCCAAGCCAATTATAATGCCTTTTAATCCTAATCTACAAATTGAGATTCACACAGATGCTAGTTTAAAGGGTCTAGGAGGTATATTTTTTCAGGTTCATGACTGCGATAACTTGAAACCGGTTGCTTATTTTAGTCGGGTGACAAGCCCAGCAGAACAGGTATATTATAGTTATGAGTTGGAAACTTTAGCTATTGTGGAAAGTTTAAAGCGTTTTCGAATTTATCTTGTTGGATATCATTTTAAAATTGTGACTGATTGCTCAGCTGTTCGATATACGTTTTCAAAGCGAGACTTAATCCCCAGAATAGCGAGGTGGTGGCTTTCCATTCAAGACTTTGATTTCGAAATTCAGCATAAACCAGGTGTAAGCATGAAGCACGTCGATGCTTTAAGCCGTAATCCTATTACCCACATAATGCAAATTAACACTGAGGATTGGTTTTTAGCCATTCAACTTCAGGGCGAAACCTTACAAATAATAACTGAACAAATTAAAAATAAAATCAACCTTGACTTGGACAGGCAATATGTTTACAAAAACAATCGCCTTTATAGAAAAACATTAAATGGTGATAGACTCGTTATTCCTAAATCTGCGCGATTTCAACTTCTTCAAAAATATCATGATTCGATTGGTCACCCTGGATTTGCTCGCTGTTTGAAATTAATCAAGGATCAATTTTTGTTTGCAAAAATGACCCGTTTTGTAAAAAAATATGTAAATGGCTGTTTAGATTGTGGTTACAAAAAGGGTAATTATGGAAAAGCCGAAGGCGAACTTCATCCAATTTCGAAGCCAAATATTCCTATGCATACTGTTCATGTTGATCATGTCGGGCCATTTCCAAAAAGTAAGTCTGGATTTTCATATATTCTAGCTCTTGTCGATTCTTTTACAAAATACATGGTAGCTAAACCAACACGCACTTTAGGTTCTGCGGAGTGCATTCGAAATTTAAGGGAAGTTTTTGGAGGATTTTTGGGATATCCTAAGCGAGTGATTTCAGATAATGGTTTGGCTTTTACAAGTAGGCATTTCAGAGATTTTGTTGATAGTAAGCAGATTCAGCACATAAAAACGGCTACTGCGACTCCAAGAGCTAATGGGCAGGTGGAAAGATTTAATCGGACCTTGTTGGATTCTCTTAGAACAATGACTGACGACAATGACACAAACTGGAGCGATAAAGTACCCGAAATTGTTTGGGGTATTAATAACACTGTTAACGATAGTACTAAGCATAGTCCTTTTGAGCTCCTATTTGGGTACAAAGGCCACCTTCAGGGTAACCTAGAATGTGCATCTTCCTCTGTTGACTTTACAGGGAAAAGGGAAAAAGCTCACTCAAACTTAAAGCGAGTAGCAGAGAAAATGAAAGTTCTTTTCGATCGAAGGAGGAAACCTGCGCAGAAATATAAGAAAGGAGACCTGGTCCTATGGAAAGGTGGAAGTTCTTGTAGTAAAACAGGTGTTAATAATAAGTTGCGTTCAAAGTTTTCTGGTCCGTATATAATTGGAAAAGTGTTTGATAAAGATAGATACAAAATAACAACTGTAAGAGGAATGAGGGGTTACAAAAAGTTTAGTACACTGGTTGCTGTTGACTCTCTTAGACCTTTCCGTAGTTCGATGAAAGATAATACTTCATCAGGTAGTGACTCTGAAAGTAATGTACAAGATAGAGATGACTTGATCGATTTGTTAGAAAGTTAATGGTTATATTATTTACAATAGTCGGTTTGATCTTGCGATTATGTACAATAGTCGGACAGGACGACTATAAAGGTAACCTGAGTTAAAGTAAAAGAGTCGGGCAGGAGGACTATAAAGGTAACCTGAGTTAAACTAAAAGAGTCGGGCAGGACGACTAAAAAGGTAGCCTGTGATTCTGGAAATTATAAAAGTGCATCGTATTTCGATATATTGACTGTTGTTGATAGCCGTACAGGGGCGGCTTAAGAATGGACCTGTGCTGAGATAATAGCTGTACAAGGGCGGCTTCAGAATGGACCTGTGTTTGAATAAAGTAAATTACAAGTTGGGCTTTATAAGTCATGATAGAATAACATTAGATCCCTTGTGAAATAGATGTGTTTATATGTATATACTTTAAAAATTGAAAAAAAAAAGAAAAATCTCCCTTAAAGTAAGATCAAATCGGCTTCGGAAAAATCATGGTACTGCCTTATTTTTCTTTTGATTACAGGGGTTGCCTGAAGAGTGTTGAGCAAGGCTAAATGGTGCCTGGTTTTCCGAGGGCGGAAAAGAAGTTAGGATGGCCGAATTGTTATTTAGATTTTAAGAAATTAATACTACGTTAGACTTAACAGAATTTTATCTTTAAGTTCCCACAAGTTGAAATGGTCTGTTTATTAGTTTTTGCCAAATGGGTTTTGTAACATGATATCTTCGACGTTGACATGATTCATAGCCAGATTTGTTATGAATAGTTTTTTTAGGTTTATGTGTCTAGATTAGAGGGGCACGTTAGAATACCGATAGATATTGAAAAATAGGATAGGTAGTAAGAAAGCGAACTTCGAACTGTAAACTGGTTAATTATTAAAATAACATTTTTGTCTTTGAGACACGGCGTTTTATTTAATAACGTAAAAATATAATGTATTGGACTCGTCCAAAGAAACCAAATGAGCCCAAACAACAGCGCTTTACTAGCTGCGAGCTGGTCAGATTAGCTAGCTGCTACCAAATTTTGATATTGGCATTTGAATTACCCACACTTGCAAATTTTCAAATCAACACAACAATGAGAGGTAGGTTAAAACCGATTGCTATCATCGAGCTCGGTGGTGCTAAATTGTATTATCATCTGAATTAGATATAGTTACAAAAATTCAAATCCGTACAGTTAGAAGTAAGTTAAAATCGATCGGTACCATTTGTTACCATCGATCAGCCCGATGGTATCAAATTATTATATTATCATCCGAATTATGTAGGCTTGACAATTTTCGATTCTTCACAACATTTAGAAGCAGGATAAAGTCGATCGGTACCATTTGAAACCATCGATCAGCCCAATGGTAGCAAATTATTATATTATCATCCGAATTATGTACGCTTACAAGATTTCAAATCGACTCCCTATATTTATTTATATACATAGTTAGTGGGTGAACCTAATACAAGTGTGTTAAAAACAAAATTTAAACCAGAGAATGAAAATTTTACAATACGCATTTAGATGACATGCAAATAATAATTAAAATATCGATACATTTTCTTTACCCGGAATTTCCCTCGTTATGAGTTTGTGCGTAGTCGTTTAGCAACACATATATACATTTCTTCTCAAACACTTTTTTCGACGTCATTTTGTTCTATCATACTGGCTTCCTATCAATATTTTATCAGGTTCTATTTATACCACGTTTGATTTTTGGGTATAATTTAAAATCAATTCAATAAGTAGTTTTTACAGCGACACACACCTCCATTTTGAACTCGTACCAGTTTATCCTATATTACATTTAATTTTTCTTCGAATTTTAAAGCCAATTGAATAAGATTTTTTTTTACGTTGATTTTTAAAAAAATTATTTGGGCGCCATTTTGTCCCGCCGTCTGAAATTCGTATTACAACCTTTCCAATCTATATTACACTTAATGCTTACACAAAATTTTAAATTAATCTAATTAGTAGTTTCTGGCTGATTTTTTAAAATATTTTATTAGGCCGCCATTTTGTTTTGCTATCTCAAATTCATACCAAATGTTACTAGGAACGCTAAAACGTGGTGATATGTAAAACCTGGGAG
The DNA here is from genome assembly GCA_030620095.1 of Kuschelorhynchus macadamiae. Classification (NCBI taxonomy): domain Eukaryota; kingdom Metazoa; phylum Arthropoda; class Insecta; order Coleoptera; family Curculionidae; genus Kuschelorhynchus; species Kuschelorhynchus macadamiae. Next base: position 180,029 of record JAUTXW010001009.1, on the reverse strand, counting down.
GGTTTTTTTTTTCGCCATCTTGAATTAGTACCGCAGGTTTACTAGTTCATCTCTATACGACCGACAGTTAGTTATCGCACACAATTTGAAATCAGTCTATTAATTAGTTCTTTTTCAGGCTGAATTTTTAAATAATTTATTAAGCCGCCATTTTGTTCCGCCATCTTGGATTCGCACCAAAATTTTAAAAGTTAAAATGTAAAGATCCGAAAAAATCTCGATGGTTGATTTTTTCACGATTACAAAACTTCCCTTTTGCGAGGAAAGTGAAAACATTATTAGAAGTTTTTTACATTCTAAGTAGGTAATATGAGGCCCAAATTTGAATATTTCTAGACAAATTAATTAAAAGATATTGAATGAAAAAATAATTCCTGCAATTAATGCTTTCAGTTTCACAATCTCGAAATCAGTTTATAGAAAATCCCTGGATTAAAAACGCGATCTCGAATAATCCCTACATTTAATAACGCGATGCCACGGAAGAAATGGAATGTAAACGTTCTCACTTACTTCGTGTATCGATCGTTTGATCGCTGCTTTGTCTGTAATTTCCACAACTTCACTTTTATTGTCCGGGGCTCCCAAAACACGTACACAGCTAGTAACGAAGTTTATTTAGTGGTTTTTAAAATATGAATTAAGTATAGTGTAGGCAATAGCGTATTTAGAGTAGTTTTAGCATCTGTTTTAAAGTTTTTACAAATAACTATTATATGACGGAAATTATATAACATTAAAAAAAAACTTACCACTCACTTTTCTAGAAATGTTTATATTTTGATATTATTTTTTATAATATCTAATAGAGTCTTTAAATATTTAAATTTAATTTATACTTTACTTTGGCGGCCGGCGCTTCGGAGAACAAAAAACGCCGCCTCTGCACACGACTACCTCTGAAAATTACAGTCTCCGGCCCTTAGATTAGGAAAGAGAGGGGATGGCGCATGCTTCAATTGGACAAGGTTATCGATTTGTTACCGAAAACGATAAGACGCCATTGTTTTGGTGGCAAACAAACGCTTTGGTACGGTTTTATTTTGTCTGTTAATTTGTGCTTTTTTAAGACTTATTTTATAAAAAACTGTGTTGTGCGTAATGGTGGGGTGTGAAGCTTATGACTGTAAAAGCCATAGCAGTTCAAAGGAAACTGGAGTTACGTTTCACAGGTAATTAAAGATTTTGTATTTTCCGGCAACTATCTATTGTCTCGAATATCTCAAAAGCTAATTATGTTACAACCATATCTGCTTAATATGAATCCTGATATACCTATTTCAAGTCAATAATAACATTTTGGGACCCATTTAACTTATTAATAATTAAATAATCAGCTTTTTCATGAACGATTTCATTGAAGTTCCAGTGGCGTAGTGATTACTATCGGAATTAGTGGAGAATAAACATTTATTTTACACAGAATGGCTGTTTAGTGATATTTTGTTCATTATTTTTATTATAACTTTAATTCGTGGGTTATCGGACTGCAATAAGGTCTAAAGTGAAACCACTATTTTCAATTGCATCGTTTCGTGTTACATTAATACTTTTTCAAGCAATGTGTTAATGTAACCCGAATTGTTGCAATTGAAAATAGTGGTTTCATTTTAGATCTTATTGTAGTCCCATAATCCACGAATTAAAGTCATACTTTTTCATTTGGGACAAGAAATGCCTAACTAAATTATTTTTAATTTTTGATTTGTAGATTTCCCAAAGATACTGAGAGATGTAATGCTTGAACAATTAATATGAAGATTGCTGATTGGCAGCCATCACATAATGACAGACTATGCTCCTTATGCACTTTAGGTAGGTTTGATTTTTGTAATTGTAATTTTTTTCTTCTAAAGAAAGCTTCGTTAGTCTATAAACTAGAATAAACAAAAATATAATCGTGGATGATGCATGAATTTTACAAAAAAAAAATTGAAAATTCCAAAAAAAAAACATTTATACTAATTTATAGAAACTTATTGCTAATTTTAGAGTTATTGGTTGAAATTCAAGGTAGAGAATTCTTCCTTACCAATTTATTTTTTTGGTTTGTGATAATAGTAAATTCATCTTGGTTATTTTTGGTTGATTTAAAAATACACAAACAATAGAGATATATTTAGTGAAGAATCCTATTTATTTGACAGGTTTTTGTTTAAATAAATATTTAGTGCATTTAAAAAGCTTGCAAGTACAAGGTACGTCAAATGAAAAATTTAAGAATAAAGTACCTTTGTTTAAAAAAAAATTGTCACAATTATATAAAAAAGTTGTTTAGAATTAAAAGTACATTAAATACCAAAACAATTTTTTAGACACTACTTGTATTTTTGTTGTGCAATTTACAAAAGAGTACTCATTTCTTGCACATAATTACCACACTGTATGTGTATTACAAACAAATTATATAATTATGAATATTTTTTGTAGACCAAAAAAAGAACTCAACATGTTCGTCCAGAACACATGCCTCCAACCTCAGGAGTGGAGCCAGATAGCCCCCGGAAGAAAACACTAAGGAGGCAGTTGTTTCGCGAAGTTGCTAAGAGTAGGGCAAAAACAAAGAAAATCCGTGTACTAACACAATCATTAAAAAGGGCTCGAAAGAAGGTAGTCTCCTTGAAACAAATTGTTAAAGAACTGGAAAAACAAAATTTACTATCTCAAGAAAATGTAATGTTAACTGAAAATATTTCAAAGGTCAACAGGGAAATGTTGAAAAGGAAAATAGGTAAAAAGGTTCAATACTCTCCAGAATTGAGAAAATTTGCATTAACTTTAAATTTTTTTTCTCCAAAAGGGTATAACTATGTTAGAGAAGTTTTTAATACATGCCTGCCACATCCTAAAACAATTGCAAAATGGTTTCAGAATGTGGATGCTGACCCAGGTTTCACCAGAGAAGCTTTAAATACTTTAAAAAGTAAAGTTCAACTGTCTGAAAGGCCCACAATTTGTTCTTTATTAATTGATGAAATGGCCATAACAAAACAAGTAGAATGGGATGGCAAAAAATTCCATGGTTATGTAAGTTTTGGAGTTGATTTAAATGATGACTCTAATGCTACGACTAAAGAGGCTTTTGTAATAATGATAGTTTGTATAAACGGAACATGGAAACTTCCTGTTGGGTATTTTTTTACTGACACCTTAAATGGTAGTCAAAAACATTCACTTGTCTCACAGTGTATACATTTTGTTGAGGCTACTGGGGCTAAAGTAATGTCAGTAACATTTGATGGTGCACCATCAAATATTTCTATGGCATATAAATTTGGATTTTCAGTTGATTTTCCACATATAAAGACAAGCTTCCAAGTTACTGATCAAACAACAAACAAACAAACAAAAGTATGCTTTATTGCCGCAGAAAAATTTTACAATTTTATGGACAAAGCAAAATATACCTAAAAATAAGACATATCAAAACATTAATCGAAAATAATTTCGACAGGTCAGTGCTTTTTTTTAAAAATGTAAATTATCAATTTACCAAATCGTAAAACACACGTTAGAATATAACATAACATTGCAAACAGTAAATGAATCATGATAACCTTATAAAAGTAAACAAACACACATGTACGAGGTGAATAATTTCGATGACATTGAAATCAAAATTGCAACTATGCGACCTTAAACTCTATGTTATTATAGTTATACAAATAATTGTGATGTTAAACAGAAGGTATATTGAACTAGTGTAGAATGTAGTATACAAAAAGAATTAAATTGTTTTTAATACAATACCTAACAAAAATAATTAAGTTTTAAGTGAATGTTCGACATTTCTTTTCCCTATATAATGATTTACAAAATTCTATGCTACGAGTTAGGACATGACTCACAAAAGATTTAAGTAAACAAGCGAGTTTAGTGACAATTTAAAGAGACTTACTCACTGAAAAAAAAATCATTAACGCTGTAAAATGGTCTCTCAATGAGGTATGCCTTGGTGTTTTTTCGAAATTGTGCAAGCATAGGGATAGATTTTAAATGTACTGGCAGAGTGTTGTAAAGTTTTATGGCGTTGTAAATAATTGATTTTTTTATTAATTCTGTGGAAGGAATGGGAAGATAAATATCATGCCTAGAGTTTCTGGTAGGGTATACATGTTGTGGCCTTTCTGGGAGGGTGTTTATATGTTTTCTCAGCAAACATACCGTTTCCAAAATAAATAATGCAGGAAGTGTTAATATTTCATGTTTTTTGAAATATATAGTGGATCATAATATATACATTTTCTATGATCTATGTCACATAGTAAAATTAGTTCGTAATACATTTGGGGAAACAAAATTACTTATAGATGGGGCAGGAAATTTAATAAAATGGGAATACATCGAACTTTTAGAAAAATTGCAAAGTAATGGATTACATTTAGGAAACAAGTTACGCCCTGCTCATGTTAATTTCTTCAAGCAAAAAATGAAAGTTAGGCTTGCCGTTCAGCTATTGAGTGAGTCTGTAGCTGATGCTATTGACTATTGTGACTCAAAATTGGGACTTAAAGATTTTAAAGGTAGTCAGGGAACCGTTAATTTCATCCGAATAATAAATAAAATTTTTGACTTATTAAACAGTAGATCTCTAGTGGCACCAAGTTTTAAGAAAGCCTTGTGCCAAAAAAATATAGATCAATTTGTTGAATTTATTAATAACTCTATAAATTATATTTCAAAGTTAAAGTTTGCCAATCAGGAGCTAGTAATTAGGTCTACCAGGAAAACTGGATTCATTGGATTAATAGTTTCACTAAGTAGTGCATTGGAATTATATAAAGATCTTGTTACCGATAATAATTTCATGTTGTACTTTCCATTATATAAAATTAGCCAGGACCATTTGCAACTGTTTTTTTCTTCAACTAGGTCAAAGGGCGGCTGGAATAATAACCCTACTGCTCGACAGTTTGTAGCTGCATACAAGAGAGTTCTGGTACGAGCCGAAATCCGTGAGGGTGGTATGAGTAACTGCATTCCACTAGATCAGATCCCAATTTTAAATAGTTGTACGAAAAATGTACCTTCTGAAGATCAGCTAAATGTTAGTTTATCTCGTTTTTTTAGCATCTCTGAACCTCCTGACAATTTGGACTCTCTTTGGACGGATCATAACTACATCACGAACAATTCTATTATAAGTAAATGTTCCTTACAAATAGTTCAGTATATAGCTGGTTTTGTTTCACGTCGACTTCAACGTACAGTAAAATATGAAACCTGTGTTGCAGCATTGATAGGTAACAGAGCAGATTTTCTCAATTCTTTAATTGAACATAAGACTCATTGTGGTCTTACCTATCCTTCAGATGACGTTATAGATATTTGTTTAAAATCTGAACAACTTTTGAGAAGTAATGAAAATAATTTGCATATACAAAATTTCGTGCCAGCACTTACAAATAAAATAATATCAAGTTTTTTAGGAACTAATGTTTTTAAGTGTTTAGAAACATATGTACTTGAAAATCAAATTAACCATATTTACTTTTTAATAAAGTCTATCTGTACAAATTATTTAAATGTAAGGATTCATTTTATTGTAAAAAGTAAAACCCAACAAGTAGACTCTGTGAGAAGTAAATTCACCAAATTAATATTATTTAAAGGGCAATAATAGTGTTATTGTGTTTTTCTAATTATTAAATAAAACAATATTTCTATTTATTTGGTGTTTTATTTGTTTGGACTTCAACTCTGCTATGAAAGATACGCTATATTACATCAGAGGTAGGTATATTTTTTGCATTCCTATGATATCTATCTGTCATAATGAAGAGCTATACTTTTGAATTGTATTTAAATACTTTTCTACAAGCATTTGAATATGTTTTATTCTCTAAATTCGATTTAAATAATTAAATACAACTTTTTTGGTAATTCAATTACTTTTAAGTATTTAAAATATTTTCAATGTAACCTTTGAGAGTTAGGTCAAATTTAACCTATTTATGTCATTACAATAATTTTTTCAAGTAATGTAGGTATGTCATGTCCCTATTTAAAAGTATATTATTATTCCTCATAACAAACTTAATATTCACAGTGTAATTCTTTAGTTCATTTATTTACAATTTTTAATAATAATTTAGGTATGTTTTGCACTCATATATTTACATACTTGCATTAAAATGTATGTTATCATGGGAATTGTGCACTCTAAATAAATATCAATATAATTTCTCATTTATTTTTGATGGCTGTATTAACCGTCATGCTAGACCACTGGCGCGTCAGCTTTGGTCCCAGCTAGTAACAGATGCGCGCCTTGTATTCGTCCTCTCTCTTTCCTTGTCTAAGCTCCGGCCGACCCAACGCTGCTGAGTTGATAGATTCTCCACCCAAATTGAGGTTATGTTATTATTTGAGCGTCCAACGAAGGTGCGGTATCTGTATTAATCTGGGGCTCTACCAAAACGATAAAGTGAAAATTCCACTCTACCCTACGCTTTAATGGTAGTTTATTAAGTCTTTGACGAAACAATCTTAAAATATTCTTTAAAATTTGTAATGGTAAAAATACATTTAACCCAGTTAAGGAATTTCAAAAAATTCAGAAACATATTTAAATAAATATTTTGAAAAACCGTGGACGAGAGTTTTAAAAAAACTCATTTATTATAAAGATATTGTAAACAGAATAAATTATTTTGTTACGACCTTAAAGGTGGAATTTCGAATATTACGGAAATTGTTTCTAAATAATTATTTTTAAAAGCCATTGGCAAAGGAATTGTTTTAAAATCACATTTAGCTAAATATATACCTTGTAGGTACCCCCTTAAGGAGAAATTTATTTTGGGATTAAATCCTTTAATGAAGAAATCATTGATTTTTCTTGAATATATATCGTAAAAAGAAAAACAAAAAAACAGTATACATAGTTCAAGGGCCTTCCCTGTTTCCGCTCTTCCGTCAGACACATTTTTTTACAGCCACTCGGTTTTTTAACTTTTAATTGCTAATCCTGCTACTGGCCGTAAGCTGTGATCTAGGAAATCCTGTGGCAATCACAGCATCCCTAGAGACTGCAAAAGGATTTTGACCTATGAGGTCCGCATCCTGTTCTGAATAGTAGGCGGACAGGACAAAGAAAATAATTATAACTTTAATATATTTTTATTGTTTTAAAATGGTCGCGACTTGGAACAAAATAACACCCATTATATTTTTGTAAATTGTATTATAGCCATTTTGTAGACAGATTTTGTGTGTCACATTAGAATTATTTTTCTCCAGAAATGTACGGGGTTCATGAAAAAAACTAATAAAAAATAAAATTTTCACACACTGAATAGGGACACAGGTTCATACAAACATCTCTAAAACGAAGCTCTTATGAACACATGTTTGCATCAAATTTTAATTAAAAATTTAATTAATTAAATTAATCAATTAAAACACCCTGTATATAAAACATAAAATTTTTTTTATAATAAATAACTTGTGTACTTAAAATTATTTGGCAGCTCACCTATATAACTTTGCCGATTTATTTACGTTATATTACATATTATACCTATTCA
>JAUTXW010001009.1:0-167500 GCA_030620095.1 Kuschelorhynchus macadamiae | reverse complement strand
ATATATATATATATATATATATATATATATATATATATATATATATGATTTCCCCATCTCGATTTGTATATGCTACGAAGTACACCTGCTCAACTAGTTTTCTAACAAACCTCATTTCTTTTTCAGAAAGGACAGGATCCAAAAATGGCAAACGTAGTTTTGAAGATGCTTGATGACTCAAAAAATAAACTAGTTTAAAAAATTATGCTTAGATATAGCTTATATAGATATGTTATTTAAATTAAGATTCATTAGTTTATCATTCATAATGTCAAATAACAATACGCAAAGAAAATATAAATTATTTCAGTAACATTATTATTTATTATTAATGTATTTTAGCTTGACAGATTATTTGAAATTCATTTTCTAATTTAAATTCATGCATACATTAAAAATAGGAATAGTTGACTCAGAGAACATACACAGCTCTTCAAAAATACAAAGGGAATTCCATCGGGACTAAAATTTTAAGTTTATTTCAAAAAACATCCGCAACATTATTCAGGTAAGTTACAGTATATCTAGCATATATAAATTTAAAATGTTTGGCCAATAAAATAGATCAACAATGCCGCGATAGTATAAACAAAATTCAAAACCTATAAAAACAAAATCGTCTGCAAAAGATGTCATTTTTGATGCTTATTTGAGGCTATTAGACAGTGTTGAATGTTGAGTGAGTAAAGTGTTTTGGACTTTCATGATCTTTGATCAATTTTGGCTGATGGATAACTCGATCCATCTATATATAGGGTAAACTCTATGAACCATATTTAGGAGGCTTAAAGAAGATGATTGATTATTTTTATTTATTTATCTGCAATCTTAAATTGTCCGAACTCAAAAAAAAAATAAAAACAGGAATGCTTACACTAAAGCGTTCTCGGCAGCAATCACGGCGGTGATCCTATGCTCTTATTTGGCCGCCACGTGTTCGTGCTGATATGTGGCTGACATTAAGAAGTATAAATGCTAATTTTAATAACTTCACAGTTCGCCAAGCTATGCAGACATGTAACAAAAACTATATATAATTGTATAATTAAATACAGAAAAGAAAAACAGTATGAAAGGTAATTTATTCATTAAAAAACGTACAAAAATTATTGTAAATTTTTTTATTGTGATTTTATAATAACAAAGCCAAAACTTTTCTGTTGGTAAAAAATGCCTTAAAATTTTAAAAGCTCTCAAATAGTGGATTTTTTTAATGTAAATCATTTCTAACACTCCCTTTTTGTGTGTGTGTTGTTCAGTTTTTAATATACGTGTGTCTTCAAAGTGAAAATTGTGGTTGTTTTGAGATACATATTTCGAAAGTGATTCTTTTTTAACGATGACGGTTTAGACGATTTTGTAAATGTTGTCTGGTTTGGCCAATATATACGCTATTGAAGTTAGAGCAAGTGATTTCGTATACAGTGTGGCTTTTTTATTTTTAGGCGTTTTGGTTTTTAAACTACTATAGTTTTTATTAGGCAGATTATTTGCCTTGTGACTTACTGAAATGTTGTGTTGTTTAAAATATGTTTAAAGATTTTCGGTTAATTTGTTTATGTATGTTAAGAATTTGGTTTTGTCTTTTTTATTTTGATTGTTGGTGTTTTGTATGGTGTTATTGTGCATATGAATTCGTGATTTAAAAACTGTGTTGACTAATTTTGGTGGGTAACTGTTTTGTATTAAGATGTTCTTAGCTTTTTTAATTGTATTTTGCTGATATACAGCATCGGAAAGCTTTATCGCTCTATCTGCCAGACCAATAACTACTGCTCTTTTTTGCGACATAGGATGTTGAATATTGCCGTACCTTAGACTCTATTCTAAGCATTCTTCAATTGAAGCTATCAGAGCAAGAAGGTGTTAACTCACCATTTTTTTAAAATGCAGAAAATCCCATGCATGAATGTGTTAACTCATTTATTTTCCGTTAGTGAAGACTTTGGCTCATGGATGGCGCCAAATACCTTAAAAACTGAAGTTTAAAACACGTTAACTCCAGTTTCGTCTAACATGGTTGGAGCAAGAAGGTGTTAACTCTTGAAAACAGAACAAGAAGGGGTTAACTGCTGACTTAGCACCTTCTTCCAGTATAAATTAGTAAGAAATTGTTTGTAAACGTTATACATGTTGTTTTGATGGTGCTGTTTGATTGAATAAAAGTGAGTTTTTATGTTCATTTTGTTGGGAAAAAGAACAGTAAGTACTTCGTTTACATTATTTATTGAATATTATCGCTAGAATTAACCAAACTAATAACAAAACGTGCAAGTACTTTTATACATAACCTCAAAATAAAAATACATAATTAACACAAGGATTTTACATTTTAGCTGAAATAACTAGTGAAATAACTCTGCAATGGCCTCTAAAAGAACTAATTTAATTATTAAATTAGCTATGGGTAATGCTGAAATAAGTGAGCAGGAGACAAAAAGCGATGAGGATCCATTTTTAGATTCTGGTTCAGAGTACATCCCAGAATCTGATGTTTCTGAAAATTATTGTTCTCGTAAGAGAAAACGATCACCGGCTAAAAAAGAAGAAGGACTAGCTAAGAAATTAACATATGAAAATATAGATACTGCGAATAAAAACCAAGAACGAAACGAATTAAAACCTGAAGGTATGTATTTGTTAGTAAATATATTTCAAATGATTATTTTTTTTTGTTTTTAGATCAAGATAGTAAAAGAAAAGAAAGCAACGATAGTAGAGAATTTAAGGAACAACAGATGGTTGGTAATCATGCATATGTTAATATTCCAAAAGAAACTAATCAAATGACTGAAACTGACCTGGAAAATGTTGAACCCGAAGTACTAGAAGTACCACAGATTGCTGGTAAGATTAGAAAACAACAAATAGTGGTAATGGTACCTACAGTTTGCTTTTTTTAGAAATAGAAAAAGATATAAATATACCTGAAGTTGGCGTCCAGGAACATCATATCACTGGTAAGATTAAAAAAACAAAACAACGGTTTTAGGTATCTGATGGTACTATGTCCTTACAACTTGATCTGCCAAGTAAATGTTTAATTTTTTAGAGATGGGAAATGAAATAAATAATCCTGAGGTTGAGATTGAAGTCAACCAACGAGAGATAAGAGAAAAAAAATCTAGGAAACGTCAGCGTCAACCAAACAATTGGAAAAGAAACATAAACAGGTTAAAGAGAGAAAGAGGAGAGGAATATACTGACTATAAAAATAGACACGTCATAGGAAAATCGTCCGCAGTTGGAATACCACTTTGCACAGAAAAATGCAGACTAAAATGCAATAACAATTTTGCTGATCCTGATCGCAATGAGTTATTCAGCAAATACTATTCATTACCTACCATTGATGAAAAAAACATCTACATCTTTGGTTGTCTGAAACCATTTGATGTAAAACAACCAAGTAGTAGAAATCCTATTCGCCAAAAATCTTTCAGATATTTTGTAACTTTAGATGGAAAATCAAAACAAGTGTGCAAAAGTGCATTTTTAAAATTATTCAAGATTGGGAGAAAGAAGTTAGAGCTAATTAGTAATCAAATTTCTCAGGGACAAGCTACCCCAAAAAAGGATGGAAGAAAGATGGATCAAACACCCAACGAACAGCTTGACATAGTTCGTCAACACATCAAATCTTTTCCTGCAGAAATGTCACATTATTCCAGAAATAAAAATGAACATCGCCTATACTTATCGCCTATGCTGTCAATAAATAAAATGTATGACCTATACAAGGACCAGTGTTTTGAACAAAATCGTCAGTTTGTTAAAAACAGCCGATACAGGCAAATTTTTGTTTCTGAATTTAATTTTGGTTTTGAATCTCCAAAATCGGATACCTGCAAGGTTTGCGACTCCAACGAAAAAAATGATGAACACGTTAGCCGATATAAAGAGGCATTTGAAGAACAGAAAAAAAGACCGCAAATTAGCACATGAGGGTTCCATTCTCTACATCAACTATGATATGCAAAAAACATTGCCTTTACCAAAGCTGTCTACAGGTGTGGCCTTTTACCTTAGACAAGTGTGGTTATACAATTTAGGAATTCATTGCGTGAGCCAAGGTAATAAGTTTGGTAAGGGATTTTTCATCTATGTACTAAGGATAAAGGTGGTAAGGGCCCAGAAGAAGTAGGGAGCAGTATTATATCCTGTTTACAAAACCTTGAAACTGAAAACGATCACTTAGTAGCCTGGAGCGATTCTGCGGGTGATCAAAACAAAAACTTTTTTATAGTTTGTCTATGGCATTACGTAGTACTCCAAGGAAAGTTTAAAATTATTGACCATAAATTTCCCGAGGAGGGTCACAGTTTTATGGATATTGATAGAGACTTTGGGGCTGTCGGAAAAGTTATTCGAAAAGCTCAACATATTTATACGGTTGATCAGTACATGAGGTTAATGAGAGAAGCTAGAAAAAGAAATCCGTTTGAGTTAACCAGGATGGAAGATAAATTCATTGACTTAAAGGAACTGCCACGGAAGTTAAATTTGTTTGACAGAAAGAAAAGTAGCAAGGGTGAAAAGATAGTTTTTCGAAATGTAAGATGGATAAGAGTTGATACATTTGGTACAACGAAGTATAGATATTCACTGGATCCAGAAGAAGAGTGGAAAGAAGTAGATATTATTAAACACAAACTAACCCGCACAACAGGTCATCACGAAAATCTTTTGGTGCCAGTAAATAAATCAAGGCCCATTGCAACGAAAAAATTCGATAATATTCAAGAGCAGCTCCCATATATTCCGGAAAATTTGCGAGGATTTTATTTAAGCTTAAACCGATCAGAAGATAACTAGTATTACCTATTACCTATTTTCGTATGTACTGATTACAGTGATTACCGATATTTTTGTATTTTGTTCGGTAATAAAGATGAGTTAATACTTTATGTATTTGTCATTTTTGCAAATAAAAAATTAAATGATTCTGCATGAAGGTGTTTCAGTTACTGCAAAATTTGGTATGATAATTATAAAAATTAGGATTTTTGTTGTTCTTTATTAAAATAGACCCATACTATTATATATTTTTGAGAAGCTTTTAAAAGGACCAATCAATTTCTGGACAAATATACAGGGTGTCCCATTTAAAAAATACAACTTTGGGTCATATCTAAAAAATAACAACTCAAATGAAAAATATGACTACGCCACTGGATCCAGCGTAAAAAACTACATAAGCAGCAATTTTTCCCTTTGCGTTAAGTTAAAGGATACGAGGGGGATCCCAAAATGCAAAATTTTCTATTTCGCCCTGTATCTCATAAACGAAGAAGGCTATGAAAATTTTGTTTACGGCTTCATGAGTTTCACAAAAAATTAGCTCAGGTTCGTGAAAACCGCAAGGTTCTATCTTTAAAAATAAGCGAGATACCCTGCTTTTGCAACCAAACCCGGACACCCTGTACCCCGCTCGGATTTACGAAGGTTAAAGTTATAATACATGCGTTTTGATAATATAACTTTAAGATATTGCCTTGGCTCCTGCGCCTTACTCGGTACCGATCCTGCTAGAATACGAAACCCTGTCGAAAAAGACTTCATGTTCGTGATTAGCGTTCAAAAATCTACCAATGTACCAAAAGTCGTAAGAATCGGCGATGGTACTAGAAAATTACTTTTAACTTTAACGTGTTAAGCCTTTGTTATATATTTTTTACGTCGTAGCTTGTTTACTTAGTGTAAATCGACGATGATTGTCATAGCTATTACGCCAGGTGTTACGTTAAGCTAGGACCAATAAAATGACTTGGTTTAAGCGGGCTGATTAAAATTATTGTCAAATGCAGCTTTTAACCATCAAAATAGAAAATAAGCACAAGCATAACGTCATCCGTCAAACCACATACTTTTTGTTTGTATTAGTACAGAGTGTTCCGAAATATTTGGAAGGACTATTCAACATATGTAAATATGTAAAAAAGTTTCTATGCACACGCTCATATAATACTAAATGGGTCGATAATAGGAACATAACAGACATTTTGCATGCCATGCCATTCCCAATTCCCTGAATTTTACTAGCCCTTCCAAATATTGAAGTTCATCTAAACCAGCACAAACCTAAGCGTATTTGATATATGATCCAAACTTTAATCTCAATCGCTAGGTCCAAACGCAAAACGACATCCATGGCCAGAAAGCTCTTTAAATCTAAAAATCGTCGTTATTCTTAAAATAATATCTTGCGACCCCAAAACTGTTGGAATGTTCGTTATTCTAAAACTGCAGTCTTATCTTTCCTTTTAAAGTGATTGTTAAAATGTTCGGTTAGAGCATTTCTCGATTCTGTAGAAAAATCGCACTTGAAACATTCAAACCGGACTTGGCCATTCTTAAAATGCTTCAAAACGTGTACTTTCAGGTTATCTTTGCGTTTTGCCTTGAAGTTACAATGGTAGCAGTGGAAGTACTGAATTTCGTGCGGCTTCAGATGATTAAGCTTATGAACCTGCAAAAATATAACAATGTTATTCTCATCAGCCTATTTTACATTATAATAAAGGCTTATACTAATAATTGTTGAAATCTGTTAGTAGTATCTCGTTAGCTAGGTCCAGGTATTTGAGAGTCAATCTAATTTAATGTAAAAGGTACCAGACATAGTTAGGGAAGGGGTTTTATCGAATAACAATAGGTACAGGGTTTTCCCGTATATTTTTCCACCCACCTAGACAGTTTATTCGAATAGATACGGAAATGTCGTAAATACAAAAGTTGTTGAGTTTTTTATGAAAATTTAGAATATAATATCATAAGTGCGAAAATATTATTGGAAATGTCAAACTTTGACAGGTTGTCAGTTTTTTCGAATGAAACACTCTGTATATTAAATCATATTCTTGAAGATCATTTTTTTCTATATTCAAATATATATACTTCTAATTGTTTTATTAGTTTTGGATATCTAAGCGATTAAACATTAAAGAAATGGTAAGGTAATTTGCGATAAAACATAGTGAGCCATGGTCAAGACAATTGCAATGAACGACGCCTTTTTGACGTTTGCCGGTCAGAAGTATCTATTTACGAGCATTTTTAATATCTAATACGTTGGACGATGGGTTATTCGGAAGAAGAGAAACTCGACATGATAGAATTATTTTATTTACACGGTAAAAATACATCGATAGCTCCTAACGAATATCATAGACGGTTTCCAGATAGACCAACACCGACTTGTAGGACAATATTAAACATCGCTAAACAATTGAATGAAAGAAAAACACTTAAGCGAAAAGTTAGAATAGTGGAAAGAAACGCTGGAGAAGATTTAAATATTTTATTATATTTTGAAGGTAATTTTGAAACTTTTGCATTAAAATAATTTATTTATCTTATTTATTCTTGTTTTAGAAAATCCTGGGCGCTCAATTCCCGATGCAGCCACTTTTTTTACCAAATTATGGCATAAAATCCACTCAGTTCTAAAACATTATAAATATAAGCCATATAAGTTTTTACTCACTCAAGAATTAACCGCTCAAAATAAAATAGACCGATATATATATATATATATATATATATATATATATATATATATATATATATATATATATATATATATATATATATATATATATATATATATATATATATATATATATATATATATATATATATATATATATATATATATATATATATATATATATATATATATATATATATATATATATATATATATATATATATATATATATATATATATATATATATATATATATATATATATAAGTTAAGTATTTTCGACCGTACAGAAATTACAAAGAAGTTTTATTATTTCGGGTCTAGCGGTCCGTGGGAAAAGAAAAGAAGAAGTGCTCAATATTTCTCCAATGTTTATTAGCTTCATCAGGAGCAACTACAAAAATTATAAAGAATAGGTCCAATTAGAATTATAACATTAAAATGACAATCAAAAGAATAAAATTTTGTCTAGATATACATAGTCAGTACATACTTAAAAATTACTTACAAGATGGTAGAGTCAATAATTTTTAAATTTTAACATTTCTACTTTACAACAGCTCAAATAATGTAGCGTTTTTAATGATAATATTCATGTCCCAGCAGTTGAATTGCAAAAAAGGAGAACAAAACACATTAGCTACACAAGCCTTCTCTAGATGTTAATAAATTGTACGAGGTGAACTATTCTACGGTGTGCAGCTAAAAAGTATTGTTACGTAAAATTTAAAAGACTGCAATAAATATTGCTCAGCTGATTGGTATCTGATTTATAATTAATGCAATCCTTGTTCTTTTTTATGTGGTACATTTCCAAGAATAACCTTTTTTTGTAGTTCGATTCCATCTCTAAAATTTTAACATTGGAAAAGTCAAAATTGTGGCCTGTTTTTTGATTGTGTTCAGCCAATGCACAAGAGATTTTCCCTAAACGGCAATCACTTTTGTGGCCGGTTATTCTTTGCTTAATTGCCTAACATTATGAGATGTTTGCCCGATATACTGTCCATCACATTCCAAGAAGGACAACTGATACACAACGTTACTATTAAATAATAAGGGTGTTTGATCTTTGACCCTAGAGAATAGATTAAAGTTTTTTATTGTATTATATTTTGCTATTTTTATGTGTGGAAAATCTTTGAATAATTTTGCAATATTATTAGTTAGGCCACTTATAAATGGTAGTTTTCTATATTTAAGTTCAAGCGGTTGAACCTCTTCTGTAGGGCCATCATATGTATTTGAATTATAAATCAGTTTATGTTTCGGATACCCATTATTTAAAAATATCTCTAATAGTTTTTTTAAGTTGTCTTGTAAAAATGAATCATCAGAAATATGCATTACCCTGTTTTTCATGGCTATTACTGTATTATATTTTTGATTCTTTGGATGGTTAGAGAAATAATTTAAAAATTTAGTGGATACTGTTGGTTTCTGATACCAATCCAAAATAATTTTATTTTCTGGGTTCCTCATTAGCTTAGTGTCCAAAAATAGTACACTACGTTGGTTTTCTTTTTCGATAGTAAACTGAATATTTTTATGAAATAAGTTAAAAGTTAAAAGTTCTGTACTGTCCTCCAGTACCGAACAAATTACATCGTCCACGTATTTATATATAAAAGGTATCTGAAATGGCAAATTGGGGATAACATTACTAAATAAATTATCTAAAACTATTGTTGCAAGAATAGGGCTTATGGGTGCGCCCATAGGGGTGCCAAAAATTTGTTTATAGAACCTATTATTAAAACTAAAGTAAGTGTTTTTAAAGATAAATTTGATTAAATTTATGAAATTATTTTTTGAAAGTGTGGTGAATTTCTTAATTGTTTCCCATTTGGTGTTTAAGATGTCAATTACTAGATTACAGGGAATATTAGTAAATAAAGACACAACATCTAACGAGACTAATACATAGTTATTAGGTAACTGAAAATTATTTATAATATTAACAAACGAAAATGTGTCTTTGATGTTGTAATTAGTTTCATCCCCAAAGCATTTGTTTTCTGCTAAATATTTTGATATATAATAGGTTGTAGAATTAATAGAGCTAATTATTGGCCGAAAAGGGACATTTGTTTTTGAATTTTAGGTAAACAATATAGTTTCGGGGAAGATGAATTATAAATTATAAGTTGTTTATATTCTTGTTCAGTAATTCCTTTGTTTGTTTTTAAGCTTTTAATCAAATCATTATATACAGTTTGAATCGAGGTCGTTGGATCTTTAGTTAATTTGTTATACGTGGAAGTATCTTGCAACATTGTTTCGGTTTTTTGTATATACTCACTCTTGTCAATAGCCACCGTGCAACTACCCTTATCCGACTGTAAAATGTAAAGGTTAGGATGGAGTTTTAAGATTTTTTTAGATTTATAATATAATATATTAAATTGATTTGATTGTTCTTTATGTGAGTTATGCATAAAATTAGTAACTATGTTAGTAGCTCGTGCTCTTATTAAATCCTTCGAATGGTTAGGGACATCATCTATAATGCTTTCGAGGTCAGCCATAAAAACATTCGATCGAAAATCTTTGCTTGTGCTCGATACACCAAATTTTGGTCCTAAAGAAAGAAAGTCTACTATTTCTACAGACGAAATATTTTTAAACCACTTGCTGTTGTCAATAAATATACGATCATGTGAGAGTTTCCTTTGTTTTAGGTTATTGAATTTTCCAATGTTTTTTTGTTTTAGTTTTTTAAATTTATTATTAAAAGTGCATTTAAATCTGTTTTCAAATTCATTTACAATATGACGTGGTAAAATTTCTAATAATTTAGATTTTATTTGTTTAGTTTGCTTGATATTCTTAGAAATGTTATTGCATGTTAATCTAATTTCTAGTGAGATCGTCCTTTTACAACATCTTGAAATAAAATTTTCTACTCTATTATTAATAATAAAATCATTACCTGTAAACAACAAACTATGTACATTATTAATACTATCACGAACGTGCCTAGGCTCAATGTTTGAACTTCTCTTCTACTATGTACATTATTAATACTATCACTCTTCTAACACTAAATGGGAAACAATTAAGAAATTCACCACACTTTCAAAAAATAATTTCATAAATTTAATCAAATTTATCTTTAAAAACACTTACTTTAGTTTTAATAATAGGTTCTATAAACAAATTTTTGGCACCCCTATGGGCGCACCCATAAGCCCTATTCTTGCAACAATAGTTTTAGATAATTTATTTAGTAATGTTATCCCCAATTTGCCATTTCAGATACCTTTTATATATAAATACGTGGACGATGTAATTTGTTCGGTACTGGAGGACAGTACAGAACTTTTAACTTTTAACTCATTTCATAAAAATATTCAGTTTACTATCGAAAAAGAAAACCAACGTAGTGTACCATTTTTGGACACTAAGCTAATTAGGAACCCAGAAATTAAAATTATTTTGGATTGGTATCAAAAACCAACAGCATCCACTAAATTTTTAAATTATTCCTCTAACCATCCAAACAGGGTAATGCATATTTCTGATGATTCATTTTTACAAGACAACTTAAAAAAACTATTAGAGATATTTTTAAATAATGGGTATCCGAAACATAAACTGATTTATAATTCAAATACATATGATGGCCCTACAGAAGAGGTTCAACCGCTTGAACTTAAATATAGAAAACTACCATTTATAAGTGGCCTAACTAATAATATTAAAATTATTCAAAGATTTTCCACACATAAAAATAGCAAAATATAATACAATAAAAAACTTTAATCTATTCTCTAGGGTCAAAGATCAAACACCCTTATTATTTAATAGTAACGTTGTGTATCAGTTGTCCTGCTTGGAATGTGATGGACAGTATATCGGGCAAACATCTCATAATGTTAGGCAATTAGGCAAAGAATAACCGCCCACAAAAGTGATTGCCGTTTAGGGAAAATCTCTTGTGCATTGGCTGAACACAATCAAAAAACAGGCCACAATTTTGACTTTTCCAATGTTAAAATTTTAGAGATGGAATCGAACTACAAAAAAAGGTTATTCTTGGAAATGTACTACATAAAAAAGAACAAGGATTGCATTAATTATAAATATTTATTTATTATTTATTAATATTTATTGCAGTCTTTTAAATTTTATTTAACAATACTTTTTAGCTGCACACCGTAGAATAGTTCACCTCATACAATTTATTAACATCTAGATAAGGCTTGTGTAGCTAATGTGTTTTGTTCTCCTTTTTTGCAATTCAACTGCTGGGACATGAATATTATCATTAAAAACGTCACATTATTTGAGCTGTTGTAAAGTAGAAATGTTAAAATTCAAAAATTATTGACTCTACCATCTTGTAAGTAATTTTTAAGTATGTATTGACTATGTATATCTAGACAAAATTTTATTCTTTTGATTGTCATTTTAATGTTATAATTCTAATTGGACCTATTCTTTATAATTTTTGTAGTTGCTCCTGATGAAGCTAATAAACATTGGCGAAGTATTGAGCACCTAAGATAAAAAAAGTTTTTTTTCCACGGACCGCTAGACCTAGAAATAAAACCTCTTTGTTATATATATATATATATATATATATATATATATATATATATATATATCCTATATATATATATATATATATATATATATATATATATATATATATATATATCAAGTACTTTCTTGGGATGAGGTTCGTGGATTGAACAAAGAAACTTTATTTGACGTTTCGCCTGTCCATTTCAGGCTTTTTCAAAATATTTAATTCTGCACATCTAAAAATTAAATACAAAAAGTGTATATATGTAAGTTAATAAATAAAAACAATTAGGTATAACGGCACGCACTAAAATTATTAAAACATTTATTTAAAATAGTACAGTACATACCTTGAGAAAGATGTTCTTTTACCTTGCTTGGCAGTGTGGAGGTAAGTGATACACTGGTTAAAGAATTTTATTGTTTTTTTATATATATATATATATATATATATATATATATATATATATATATATATATATAGCCTGTATTTTTCGCATGCATGGCCCTTAATTTTAGACTGAAGTTTGAAGAAATCGGATAAGTAGTTTTTTAGCTATGCGGCGAACAGACAGACTGACGGACAGACGGAATTGAGAAAACATATTTTCCGGCATCTAGGGACTCTTAAACGTAAAGATCTGAAAAAATCTCACGGGAGAAGTAATAACTAATTATCTTGTGTTTTTAACAAAAGTGTATAATATTTTTGCAAAATAAATGTTTTTTTGTGATCACAATACAAAAAAAAAACAAGTTTTCTTGGCACAGGGCCCGCATTTAAATAAATGACACTGTATAAGTGGTTAGATTTTTAGGTCAAGCGGGGCTCATAATTTTGATGATTGATAAAAAAATCTCACTCTCATTAAGTGGCTGTATAAACAGAACATATCCTGATTGTTCCACTGATTCGAACCGCCTTCCGACTTTATTAAGGCGCTTGCCATTTTGTGTATTTTTGTTTTTGCCAACTAAAAAATTTTAACCAAATACATATTTAGCGAATTTTCTTATTTAGTCCTTCGGCATTTAAGATATAAAATAATATTAAGTGGCTATCTTAATAATATTGCGTAATATAATAAAAAAAACTATTTTCTTTCTCCCTGTATATTTGCAAATAGCCCATCGAGATTAAATAGCTCGATAAAAGTATCACACAACATTTTGGTATTCACTGTGTTTTCTGATGTGATTCATAATGTTGGTGACCTTTGGACCCGCACGATAAGACTGCATTCGACTATATCATTGATGCGGTTGAGGTTTGTTTTCCCCTCAAATCTAAACTAATTAATATAGGCAGCAATAAATCCAAAGTTATTTGGTTCAACAATAACTTAAAAGATATGCTTACACGATTACGTCTTCTTGTGGATTTAAACAGGCAAAATCCCTGTTTAGTTCCCGCCGAAACAGTGGGGAAGCACAAGAAGGCATACCGTAATGAGATTTCAAGATCCAAAGTCACTGCTCACTTCATTACTATTGCAACAAATCCCCAGTCAGCCATGTAGCAGGTTATTAAAAACAATCAGCCATCCATTCCTTCTACTCTCTCTCAGAAAGCTTGAATGCTGAAGCAATCAACAACTATTTTTCTGATGTTGCTGATTTAGTTATTCAGTCTTTACCAGCCTCCAATAACCACTTCTCACAACACCTTCAACAATGAAAAGAAAATTGTTCCTTTAACTTCAAACAAATTACCTATAATGAAGCTAGACAGATAAGCGTTGACACAAGAATTAGTAGAGCTACAGACTTCTACAACATAAATACTAAAATAATAAAAACCTTAAAAAATGTGATAATATATTCCTAAACCAGACTTATAAACCAAGCTCTAGCACTTCAGGTTTTCCCCAAAATACTCAAAGTAGCAAAAGTTGTCCCTATCTTTAAAAATAAGAGCTCTCCAGATGATCTCACTAATTATCGCCCTATCTCATTGCTACCGATCCTATCCAAGGTGTTTGAGTCTGCCTTGAAAGCACAGATTACAAGAAACTTCGAGTCAAATAATCTCTATTTCCAACAGCAGTTTGGTTTCCGTAACAAAAGGACTACTGCTCATGCTACTGACTATCTTGTGAGACATGTGATTGAGAGTTTTGAGAATGGCTGCGATACTTACGCCTGCGGTGTAGATCTTACAAAGGCGTTCGATTGCGTTTCTCACGAGATCCTACTGAAGAAACTTCCTTATTATAGTTTTCAGCCAGAGAGCATAGGTCTCCTAAATTCATATTTATCTGATCAGACCCAGTTTGTATCTTGCAATCAGTCACATCCATGGGTAATGCAGTCAAGTGCGATGTGCCCCAGGACTCTGTGCTTGGTCCTGTGCTCTTTTTGATTTATATAAATGACCTTGCTTCCAACCGGCGGAAAACCTAATTTTCTTTGCTGACGATACCACAACATTCACTTCTTATCTTTCTTTGCAGATTGACAACTCATGTATCTCTAAAACTGCCTCAAACAGACTGTGTATGAACGCTGGCAAAACCCCGTCAATCAATTTCACTAAAGGTAAAAATGATAATAGATTTTTGGCAGATTGCTCCAAGGAAGTGAATTTTCTGGGGGTAAGTCTAGATACTGTGCTATCATGGTAAAACCATGTGATGCATCTTGGTAGGAAACTATCAAAGTCCACTTATTTGATCAGGAACCTGGCTAAATGGCTACTTTGGCTCTCTCATGTCTTATGCCATACTAAAGTGGGGTCATTCTCCACATGCTGAGTTGATTTTTAAACAACAAAGAAGATGTGTAAGGCTTGTCGGCAGAGTTTTATTAGATATAGGTTAATGACTCTTCGTTGCATATATATCTTGCAGTGTCTTTTGCATATCGGGCAAAACCTTCAGTTTTTCATCTCGCATCACGATGTCCATGACTATCATACAAGGCATGGCACTAATCTAATAATTAACCATCTCCGCCTCACTAGGGCCAGGATGGGCACAGTTACTGTTTTTTTTTAAATGTCTATTATTTCCTAATTATATTTTATCATGATAGGTACGTTTAAAACTTTTTAACATTATCCACTGACTATTGTACATCAATGTTTAGAATTTTTAAAATTATTATGGAGCGTTTAACTGTAAACTTATGGATCAAAATACAAGAGTTCTAACCACACTACACCACAACTTGTTACGTTCTGGACGCGCGTTTCGCTAACCAAGTTAGCATCATCACCACATGATATAAACTAAAGTAATTTATACTAACTGAGACTATTTATAGGTAAATGTGGTCACACTTGGTTGCACCCGACTGCACCGTTGTCAAGTAAACAATAGAGGGGACTATAGGGAATAGGCCCTCTGTCTTTATTTAGTGCTTTCTTACCACATTTAACTATTTCTATACTCTCAAATGCATCCAAT
This sequence comes from Kuschelorhynchus macadamiae, assembly GCA_030620095.1. Classification (NCBI taxonomy): domain Eukaryota; kingdom Metazoa; phylum Arthropoda; class Insecta; order Coleoptera; family Curculionidae; genus Kuschelorhynchus; species Kuschelorhynchus macadamiae. The sequence continues at coordinate 152,075 of JAUTXW010001009.1, read as the reverse complement.
AATCTATTATTAGATACATTTTTAATCAACTTAAGATTATATATTCCTATTCGGTGATTGTTTTCCAAAGCATGTTGGACAACACTTGACTTTTCTGTTCTTCCGTATCTTAAATGTGTCATGAATGTTTATGGAGAGTTTAGTTTGCCCAACATATTTTAGATCGCAGTCATTACAGCTAATTTCATAGATGCCACTCCTCTCCCTCAAGTTGACTTTGTCTTTGGGGTTTCCAAGGAGATTTTTCAAACTGTTCTTCGTTTTGTAGGCTACTCTAAAACCTAAGTTTCTAAATACTTTTTCTAGACCTCGCGTACATCTGGGATCATATGGGATTACTATGAATTTATTGGAAGCCTCAGGTGTTTGAAGTGTAGTGACATCTTTTAACATTTTCTTATGCTTATGTCTATTTACTAATTTATGTACAAAATTATCATTATATCCATTACTTTTAGCTATATTTTTAATCCGATTCATTTCATTGTTAAAACGTTTTTTACTTAATGGAAAATTTACTAACCTGTGAGATAAAAAATGGGATACTACCATTTTGTGTTGACGGCAACGAAATGAGTCGGATGTTATATACCTATCAGTATTACTAAATTTCCTATAAATATCAAATTCTAATTTATCGTTATTTCTAATAACAAACGTGTCGAGAAAAGGTAGTTGCTTATTGTTTTCCTTTTCGTACGTAAAATTAATGGAAGGATATTTATTGTTTAATTTTTCTAAGACAGTGTCCAAATTTTCTGTTTTAGTATCAAAAATAGCAAATATATCGTCTACGTATCTATACCACACCCTTGGGAAATACTTGAGTTCTTTTTTGAATTGGGTTTCTAATCTGCCCATAAACAAATTTGCAAGGAACGAAAATAAGCAATTGCCCATCGCAGTTCCCTCAAGTTGTATATAATATTTATTGTTGAACTGAAAAAAAATTGATTCATACATAATTTTGTGAGAAGTAAATATTCATCAATAATTTCTTTCTTCAAATTATTGATTTCAAGTAGTTCCTTTAGGTACTCTAAAGCTAGTGGTATGGGTACACTAGGAAACAATGAGCTTACATCAAAAGATATTAAAATTTCACCTTCTTTTAAGTGAACATTCTTAATTTTATCTAAGAATTCTAACGAGTTAGTAACCTCAAAGTTATCATATGAGATATTTAATTTGCTGAATTCTACTAACAATTTTGAAATATTGTACGTTGGTGATCCAACAGCTGAAACAATAGGTCTCATGGACTTCCCAATTTTATGGATTTTGGGAAGGCAATACAGTTTAGAACTGTGGGTTACTATGTGTTAGTTTGAATTTTAGTTTATCGGACACAAGGTTTTTACACTGTTTTAAAGTACTTTTTACTTCTGTTATCATTTTTGATAACGGGTTGTTCTCAATTAAATCGTAAGGACCAGTCTGAATCAAATTGTCTACTCTTTCAAAATAATCTGTTTTGTCTAGTATAATAACCTTATTTCCTTTGTCAGCTTTTAAATAAAAACATTCCTTTTTCTTCAGTCCCTGGATAACTTCAGTATTTTTACGAGAAACATATTTTGACTTGTTGTTAATAACGTTTTTTGAGATTTGATTTCTGCAAGCCTCTCTAATGAATCCCTTAGTTGACTCTGGCACGTATTGAGTGGAACTTTCGATATTCCCTATAATAGTTGGTAAACTATTTTTTACTGGAGGCTCTGCAAAATTCAAACCTTTATTCAAAAGGGCGATTTCTCTATTATCAAAGGACTGAGAAGAAAGATTTTCTACAATGTTCTCGACTTCCGAAGAAATTTGTTTTTGTGGTTTGTACTTTCTCAGTTTGTTTTTAAGTGAACACATTTTTTTCAAAAATTTGACATCAATAACTATGAACATTTCTCTTTGGAAATCTAACCACTGTTCAAATTCTAAATTACTAAGCTTACAAGTGAGTTTACAAGTGGTGATCCAACAGCTGAAACGATAGGTCTCATGTGTGTGTGAAAACAATCACTGAATAGGAATAAATAATCTTTTAAGTTGCAAGCACTAAATAAAGACAGAGGGCCTATTCCCTATAGTCCCCTCTATTGTTTACTTGACAACGGTGCAGTCGGGTGCAACCAAGTGTGACCACATTTACCTATAAATAGTCTCGGTTAGTATAAGTTACTTTAGTTTATATCATCTGCTGATGATGCTAACTTGGTTAGCGAAACGCGCGTCCAGAACGTAACAAGTTGTGGTGTAGTGTGGCTAGAACTCTTGTATTTTGATCTATCTTTCACCACGGGTTCCAGTGTTAGGACGTGCAAACTTATGCATTTTACTTTTGTACGTTTGTAAGAAATCTTTTTGTGTTATTTTTTTATACTATTCTTAGGAATGTCTTACGTACATTTTTATATAGTACTTTGTCCTTTATTCATTTATTGTTATTTTGACTTGCGTAAATGTAATTTTATTGTGTACTGGCATCAATAAAAATATATCTATCTATCTACCTAAAAATACTAAGTAATTGCTCAATGGTACAGCAGCCCCAAAAGTGAAAGCCATAGCGTAGAGGGGATTCAAATAGAGAGACATAAGTAAGTCTGGCAGAAGACACGTCCAGTTCTTTTGAAACTGATCGAATGGCAAAGCAGGCGGTAGAAAGTTTTTTAGTTAAAGTGTCAATATGCTTAGACCATTTTAGGTTGTTATTTATATTCAAACCCAGGAATTTAACTGACTCAACGTATTTAATATTGCTGTTAAGCGAATCGACCACAATTTTACCAGTTTATTCCTATATAATACTTAATTTTTTGTGCAAAATTTGAGATACATTGGATAATTAGTTTTTTTAATAACAATTTTTTTAACGTTTCACTAGGCCGCCATCTTGTTCCAGCATATTGGATTTTAACCAAACTATTACCAGATCATCCCCATATGAGCCTTAATTTTTTAATAAAATTTGAACTCAATCTAATGAATAGGTTTTAAGCTACGCCGCGAACTGACAGACAAACCGACAGACGGACCGACGGACTTGATAAAACATATGTTTTGGCATCTAGGGACGCCAAAACGCGAACATATGTAAAACCTGAGAGGGTGATTTTTCAGGTTACAAAAATTTTATTTGGCCGTTATTTTGTTCCGCCATCTTGAATTGAATTAGTTATGGCACATAATTTGAAACCAGTTCATTAAGCAGTTTTTTCAGGCTGAAAAGAAGGTGATTTGTTCACATTTAACAATACTTCCCTTTTATGAGGGAAGTAAAAAAACATTAACCATGAAATTCGTATAGACATGCACTACCTACCGAAGCTTAATAAATCAACAATTCTGCAACGTAACTGTAGCTTGTTTTACATTTTTGAAAAGGGGAAGGACTAAGCTTTATGATTTTGAAGAAATATATAGGGTGTTTCATTTAAAATAACAAAGTTGCCCTATACCTGAAAGTCAGCCATTTTGTTTTCGCTACTTTCGGTACAGGTCACCCTGTATCAACGGAACAAATAAAATGTATACTATTTTACTTACATCCAAACTGTACATTCTATGGGTTTTATAATCACACTTATCACAACGATACTTCAATTTTTTCTCATACAACTGCGGATTATGGGAAACTTTGTGTAGCATCAGTTGACTATTTGCTGAAGTTTTGAAAGCGCACACGTCGCAAAGAAATCTGAAATCAAAAAGTGCAAATGTGCGGTTATATCAATGAATTTTCAAACACAATTTACGTTTTTACAAATCATTTGAATGAAAATCAAAATAAAGAAATAATTTTTTAAATTTATGAAATAATTTTAAGAAATATATTTTTTTAAAACAGCTTTAAATAACGTGTTTAAGTCATTTAGTACGCAATGTATATATCAAGTAAAACTTGTGTTTATTTGTTAAAATGTACTGTCACAAAATAACGGGCGACTCCATTAAATCTCTGAAGCAACCCAGTATTTCCGACCAGTCCAACCTCCCAGCTAGCATTAAAGTAGCTACAACTGTTTCCACTACCATTCTTTAAGAGTTTTTACGTATTTATTACTAATAATCCTACTATACAGGGTGTCCCGATTTGCAGTGTCCAAACTTTAACAGCGCATTCTGCATTCAAAATAAGCCCTAATTTTCTATATAAACATATATCGGCAAATGCTTCGTTTTCGAAATACAGGGTGTTACAGTTTTAAGAAAAAAATTGTTTTTTAGTCATAACTTTTTTATTACTTGAGATATTGTTATTAAATTTGGTAAACAGCCTTTGAGTAACATAAGGCATTTTTTGATTTGAAACATTTTTTAATTTTTCATCAGTGGCGTCCGTACGGAATTTTTTATTGAATATTCTTGAAGAAAAAATGGTACGCTACTGCTTTTTCTGAAAACAAAAATCATTCCTAAAATCCCCACTCAGTTTGGAGCAAATTTGATCCCTTGCCTTTTTTTCGTGCGGTGTAAGGATTTCGAGTTAAAAACTAAAAACCATTTTTATGTATGGCACAGTTAAAATTTCCATTATTGTTAATTTCAGTAGCAAAACCTTTAAGGTGGAATTGTAACAGCAAGTTTTTAAAATTATTTGGTTTCCGATATTTATTTCATGCATTCCGGGTGAGCTCATAATTTCTGAACAACGTATGTAGGGTTTCTAAAATAAAAGCTTGTCCGACAACTAAGGAGAGATGACGTCATCGACCCGTTGTAATGGAGATTTGCATTATGTTTGGGTTATCAGGGTGATATCGCAGAAGTTATCAGGCAACCTATTAAAATCTAATGTCCTTGGTACTTACCACCATTCCTTTATTGTCGACTCTTGGTATGCCATGATTGCATTTTTGTGATAATTGAACAATTGCTAGGTTCGTCTTTAAAGTATGACAGATAAGTTTATAATTCTAAAATCGTCGAATCATTTTGTAAAACGGTAATTAGAATTAATTCAATTTTGAAGATGATACTTAATTTTACAGGAACTACCATGTTCGTAATTAATTTTACAAAAACTAACTTTTAAACTTAGATCTGAAAAAAATTTATAGAGTACGGATTAATGTGGGCCTTAAAATTCATAATAATTGCTCAAAATGAGCTCCTCTAACTCGACACATTTTCGGTCTGCTCTTAACTGTTCAGTGGCATGGCGTATAAAATTCGTATTGGCTCGCAAAGTTTCACAGGCTTGCTCTATCCTTAGAATCAATTCTTCTCTTGTATGAACTGGTCTGGAATAAACTAAATTTTTCAAATAACCCGACACAAAGAAGTCGACAGGTGTGAGGTTCCTAATCGTCCAATCCACCGTTCTGGATAATTATTATTTAACCACTCGCGATTTACAAGTGCAAAATGCTTCCATTTGAATTCAGAATTCGTTTCTAAATTTATATTTTCTAGATATAGAAATAACTCATTTTGCAGAAAATCATTAAATAACTGTGGCGTGGTGGTAGAATATGGGGCCCGCAAAAAATTTCATTTATTACACCACACCAAACATTAACAGAAAATTCTTGCTGAAATGCTCTAGTTCGTACAACACGTGGATTGTCATGGCTCCAGATTCGTAAATTATGAAAATTTACTGCATCAGTCCATAAAATTTTTTTGAGAAGTTCTCGTCTTCCTCTATTTGGCGCAAAAACCAATTGCAAAAACTGACACGTTTTTCGGCATCACCAGGTTGTAAGTTTTGAACTGGCTGCATCTGAAATGGCTTCCTGTGATCTTTCCTCAAAACGTGATGACCCTTATTTTTAGAAACAAAAACTGCGTTGCCTTGTAAATTATGAGCTGCTCTTCGTAGGCTTAATGTCCTATCGTTGTCAAACTTATTTAAAATTACGTTTCGATATTGCTCATTTCTCCTACCTTCGTTTCTCGGATTCTTTTTGAGTCCAAAATTCCTAAACATTAAAGGCGTTTTAATGAAAACTTGTTTGCAAGGTAATCTTCGTTACCCCCGTACTACTGCAATTGCATTTCCATTACAGAAACCATAAACGAAATGAATGTCAGCATACTCAAAGTTACTGACTAACACCATTTTGAAATCACTAGTTAGACTGATAATTACCTTTTTGTACAAACTGTAATGTACCTGACATTTATTTACTCTAAAAACTCAAATATCACACTTTAAAGACGAATCTAGCAATTGTTCAATTGTCACAAAAATGCAATCATGGCATACCAAGATGTTAAAGGTTTCGCCACTGAATTAATTAACAATAATGGAAATTTTACCTACGCCATACTTAAAAATAGTTTTTAGTTTTTAACTCGAAATCCTTGCATCGCACGAAAAATAGGCAAGGGATCAAATTTGCTCCAAACAGAGTGAGGATTTTAGGAATGATTTTTGTTTTCAGAAAAAGCAGTAGCGTACCATTTTTTCTTCAAGAATATTCAATAAAAAATCCTGTACGGACGCCAATGATAAAGAATTAAAAAATATTTGAAATCAAAAAATGCCTTTTGTTACTCAAATGCTGTTTACCAAATTTAATAACAATATCTCAAGTACTAAAAAAGTTATGACTAAATAACAAAACGAAGCATTTGCCGATATATGTTTATATAGAAAATTAGGGCTTATTTTGAATGCAGAATGCGCTGTTAAAGTTTGGACACTGCAATTCGGGACACCCTGTATATCAACAAACACTTCAGGTTACACGTTTTTAAGTATTATATATGTATTTGTTACTGCGAATAATACTTTATAGTAGTTTTCCATGTAAAGTAATTATATAATGACTACTGCCAAGCAACTACTTAAGGAATTGACTCCAAGGTCGTCATTTCTTTTCCGTGACATAATAGTAAGTATTCAAAGTTACTGTTTCTAATTTGTTTACTAAATTACAATTTTTAAGTATCAGTACCTTCTTGAACCTTGCACAGACTACTCCACTACGTTCAAATGTACTCCTATAACGTATTACTATAAAGTAAAACGAGTCGTTACAGAGTAGAAAAAGTTATCGTCTACTGTTACTTTAAACTGGCTATTACCAGTCTTTACTCTTCTGTTGCAACTTAGAAGTAAGAATTACAGTAATTATTTACTACAAGTAAACTATTACCTCTTGTACTTGAGTTTCTGGAGATAGGGGGCGCTGGTACGAGATTCGGTGGTCGGTGATTTTATAAGGAGAGTGGCGACAATAGAGTAACCAATTTTTGATTGGTTCGGCCATATTGCTGCTAAAATCGTTTTGTTTACTTTTCGCCTACGTCTGGTTTTTATGAGGTTTGTTGTTTTAGTGTCTCATTTTATTAGTTTTTGTGACTATTAAAATGAATATTGATTCAAACAGGAAGTTCTCAGCCATTGGCCATATGGAGAAATGTATTTAAGCCTGGTTCACCTGTTTTTTGCTTGTAATTATAAAGTGTTTGTGACGAATGTGTAAATGACTATGACCGCAAATGTCTTAAGTTAAAGTTTACTCCAAGAAAAGTTATTAAATATTGCACATTATAATTTGGTTTTATTTTGCTGTAAAAGACAATATTGTTTCATGTCATAGTGTATGTTTTACTTCATTCAGCACCCCAATTTGAGGTAGAAGCTCTCTAAGATTAACAGAAAAGAAACTTTATTTTGTAGGCCTTCTTCAGTACATATTACATTACTAAATTCACTTGGAAGACAACTCTCATTAATCGCTTGCACATTGTTATTTGTTAAAAATCTAAAAGAAAAAGTTTGTACTAGATAGTTCGAATAAATTATTAAGGTAAAACATTAACATAACCCTACATTTACAACTGACGCTGACAGAGGTTGTCAATATAAAAGTAGATTTAATTTAGTCATATTTGCCCTCTTTTAAACTTTTAGAAATTTTGCATCAATTTGGCGGGTGGTCTTCTATGGTCGCCAATGTCTTTATATGTAATTCGGTCTACAGCTGTTAATTAGTTGTGTATGTGTTGTGTTACCGTTTACGAGTAAAAAATTAAAATGGTTCACAATGGCCTCACATACCATAAGAAAAGAAGCTTTCGTCACTCAACAACTTTTTATAGAAAATTTAAAAAATCACAACTTGGTTGTCATACCTGAACAACCTAAAGCGGTATTTTAAGAAGACAAAAAATAAAACCGAAACAAAGGGGTATTCCAATTCCAATTTATGTTTTTGGCACTGCACTTCGCAACTTGCCAGCACTTTACGATAGAGCTCTCAGATTGTCGGGAACTGTTACCCCTGGGAACTCTGGAACTTCATTTCCCTTCCCGTGAGTGTGTACTCATGGAAGTATTATTATATACTGTTGTATGTTCCCTATGGGTATGTACACATAAGGCTGCATTATAAGATATTAACTAATGTTTTTATGGGATATGTTAGTAAACATGTAAACATCACAGACAGAGGAATAAGACTCTTCAGGCGCCCGCTCACGGGAGGAGCATTTCACACAGGACCTGAGTCGGTTGGAGGAGATTGGGTATAAGTTTTTTTTTTCTTTTTCTGAGTCTAAAAAATTTGTAGCATATAATACTATTTATTAAAGTTTTATTTTATTATAGTTTAAAAAAGTGTTAATTATATCACTAATCTCATTATTAATTGTGGATGATATAATATAAATATTGAATGGAGTTTTTGATCCTTTGTTTCTGAATATTTGATATAGATCTATATTAGGAATTTTATTTATAGGGCATTCAAAGAAAATGTGATCCAGGGTTTCAACCTGTCCACATTCACAGTAAGGGTCATTTCTGAGCCCCATCCTGTGCAAGTGTTCTCCAATTAGACAATAACCTGTACTCATTCTAATTATAGAGGTGACGTGTCTCCTATTTTTGTATGTGCAACCTAGAAACCATTTTCTAGGAGGGAAAGTAGTTTGTATTTTAGAATATTGTTTACCTTTTGTTTGTTTATCTAGTTTCCATTTATTTTTAAATTCTTCTCTTATATTTTTTTTCATTAGGTTTGTAATGTCTGATTTGTCTATTTTTAGATTTTTAGGGATATTTAGTGTTGTCCCTATATTTGCTAATAAATCTGCAGTGTTATTACCTGCAATTCCAGAGTGACCTGGGATCCAGGCTATATAGATATTGTTATTTGAATTTGCTTCTATAATAAGTCTTCTAGTCAGTAAAGTGATGTAATCTGTTGTAGTGTCAATACAAGAGTAAATATAATTGCATTATTTATATTTTTCTTTAAAATAATAGTTGACACCTTCATTTATTGCAACAATTTCAGCTGTGCATATACATAGTTCCCCAGGGATTTTTGATGAACATTTATAACTTACTTCTGGTATATATATCCCAAAACCCACCTTGTCCTTAATTTTGGAAGCATCTGTGAATACAAAGGTATATTGTTGTCGATAGTTCTCTGTTTTTTTTTTCAAAAACTGTTCTCTAGTGTCCTGTTCATTTTTTTTAGGTTAAGTTCCATTATTTTTATTGGCATAATTTGGTTTTCAAATTCTGTTTTATAACATGGAAATGTACTATTTTTATATATCTTCTTATAGTATGGATCATATTTTTCCAGGGCTTGTGTAAGGTATGTCCTGTTGTCATTTCTCCATTCTCCAATATTATTATTTTGCAACGCACGCAGTTTTTTTAAGATGTTTATTAGTGGATGGTTATCAATTGTAATAGGTTTTGATAAGAGTTTGACTGCTAGCCTTATTCTTCTAAATTCTAATGTCATTTTAGTTGCTTCGGCCATAAGTGCAAGGGTAGGTGTAGATTTCGTACACCCCAAACAAATCCTTAGTCCCTCATAAAAGATCCTATCTAGTTTGCTAAGGTTCTCCTTCGAAGTCGGTTTAATAAAGAATGATCCATATTCCAGGTGACTTTTTATTAGTGCATTGAAAGCAGTTAGAAGAATTCGAGGGTCACTTCCCCACCATACCCTGCTAAAAGTCTTTAAAATATTTATACCTTTTTCAACTTTGTTTATTATGTGCAGAATATGGGTATCCCATTTTAAATGTTTATTAATGATGATACCAAGATATTTTACTCGATTTTTGAAGTTAGGTGTATTACATTATGCGCAAAAAAGTAGTAAATTGGATTGTTTAGAGGCAATAGAAATTTATAAACACCATAAGATCCAAATGTTAAGCTTTTAAATTTATAAACGGATATTGGAAATAACACCCTATTAAAACTTTTTGACCATAAAAAAGTGGTTTTCTCTAATCATACTCTTAAGAATTTTTGTCTGTATATATATATATATATATATATATATATATATATATATATATATATATATACCTAACTAGATTATAAATATCTTCATTGCGTTTTAAAATGTACTAGTACTACGAAACTGCAGTCACGCCCAGTGCAAAAATAAAATAAGTAACAGTATATTTAAAAAAAAAACACGTTGAATTTTTTTTATTGTACAGGGTAGCGTCTGTCTTCTATTAAAATAAATTTTCTACATACAGTGAAACCTCTTAACCTCCATGGACAGTAGCCGTGCTATAAAAACTGTCCGTTATATAGAGGTGTCCGTTATGGGGAGTGAACAAATTAAATACCAATGTAATTTTATTTAAAAAAATATTTTATTTTTAAGCAAAAAAAATAATATGTTTAGTATAAATTATTAATACAATTGTTACTACGTATACACCAACATCTTTTACATACATATATGGATACAATAAAAATGTACTACCTAATATAAAATATTATACTACCTACATATATAGTTTGATACGGTTCTATTTTATAAAAAGTTTCTATTTAAAATTATCAAGTGTTGTTTGTCTTAAACTAGTTAATTTATTTTTAATAATTTGAGATTCCATCTTCTGAGATTTTTTTCCCCTAAAACAGAATCTCCAGATAACATACAAAAGTTTTCAATATCCCTTAACAAAGTATATCGCCTAATCAATTTACATTCCACTCTCTGACACTGATCCCTCGGATATCATTCCCCCGGTCAATTGTAACGCCTTTCAGTTAAAAGATGTCACATACAATGAAATTAGGGACATAATAAATCAACTTAAAAATAAAAAAAGCAAAGACCCATTTGGATATACTGTTCAACTAATAAAAAATATAAAAAACCTTATACTTTAACCGTTAACTAAACTAATCAACCAGTGTATCAGTGCAAATATCTTTCCAAACATACTTAAGCAGGCAATTGTGATCCCAATTTACAAGAAAGGTGATCCAGATGATATCTCAAATTATAGACCAATTTCACTGTTACCAATTTTCTCAAAGGTTTTTGAAAAATGCATAACCACAAAGATCTCTCTCTCTTTTTTGAATCTAATAAACTTTTCTCACAGCAACAATTTGATTTTCGAAAAAACCTACCCAAATACACGATGCCTTTGAGAAACATAATTATCTAGCCTGTAACTTTTGTGACTTGAGTAAGGCCTTCGACTGCGTGTCTCATGAGATCCTTTTAAGGAAGCTGAAAGGCTACAATTTCCATGTAGGCAGTATTGCTCTCATCGGGAGCTATCTCTCGGGTCGTAGGCAAGTAGTGCGGGTTGCTGGGGTGAACTCAGAGGAGAGGGGGGTGAACATTGGAGTCCCACAGGGGTCCATTCTGGGTCTACTTTTTCTAATCTACATAAATGATCTTCCACTAGCTGATCCTAGTGCTCACTATACTCTCTTCGCTGATGACATCACAATCGCCTGCTGTGAGGGGGAACTGGCGGAGGCTTTGGAGAGTGCGGGGTGTGCGCTGAATAGGGCCAAGGAATGGTTTACTACAAACAGACTGTTCCTTAACGCTACTAAAACTCAGTCCATTGTGTTCTCTACACGTGAAGTTCCTCCCAAAGATAAAGACCAAAATGTGAAATTCCTGGGAGTCCATTTGGATCACAGTATGCGTTGGAGCGAGCACACAGAAGCCTGGTGTAAAAAGCTAAGCTCCAAGAATATGAAGCAGTACCCAAAATCGTATTTTATTTGTTTTAAAGCGGTTAGTTAAAAAAACAAATGGTAAAACATGTCAAATCTATATAATTTAGATACTGGCATTGTTTCCATCCTGCCCGGTAGGGCCGGAATATCTATACCACTTGTTTTATCAGGTGTAAACACACATATTAGGACTCGTATACTTACGTCTTTTGGTGGCGACTTTTGTTGTGGCGTTTAAACTGGTATTTAAATTTTGTTTTGAAATCACATATCTTACATTCATAGGTTTCCAGCTTATCTGCAGCACTGTGATGAACTAAAAAAACATAATAATTATTATCAGTTCAGTGTAGAAATTTTGGCGGCATGAACCACATTTTATATTTATCTATCAGCTGTATTCTCTAAATCGTAAAACCTGTGAACTCAGCAATCCAAGTGATTAAAAAATTTACATTGGAAGGGGGCCACTTGCACTTTGTTTTAGTAGGTAGGTAGAGTTTATTACTAATGTTTATCTATACAGGGTGATTTTTAAGTTGATGTTTTTTACCAGGACACAGTGGCGGCTCGTGATGAAATATATTGGGAGATCAATACCACATTCCTTTTATAAACGATTTCTCGATATATTTAACACTGCTAAAGCGGATAGTCTATCTTGGCGGCCCAACTCCTCAACAAAATTTATAAGCCCTCGAGAAACACCTGGACAAAGACGTTTCATCATGGCCACGTAGTGCCAGATCGAATGCCCCACAAAATTTTACATAATCTATAATTTTGCTTAAAATATAACGATTTTTGGATACATTTTCATTAAAATCTCTAAGGGATTTTCTATAAGCTGTGTCTAGCTAAGTGCGAATATCAACACTTCCGACCGTAGCATAGTTCACCGAACATTTCATGTGATCTACAGAAAACTCATGTTTTTTTATTTTTTCTTTTAAGTGTTTTAAGGTTTTAAGTCTTTAACACCAGTTTTGCACCATAATGAGTGAGTCCGAGGAGTCGTTAGAAAACAACAAACAAACATAACAGTGAAATGAGTTAGAAACTTCACAACCACATATCCAGTTAGCTAAATCGTACATACTTTTGCGAAAGTTTCGATGAACCTCTTTATTTTTGTCTTTACCAGTTTGTCATATACTAAGTTCTGGCAAATTGCGACCACTTACCTTGAATTGAAAATAAAGTTCGTTAGCACTGTTTAGTTGTTTTTTGCACTACCAACATTTTATTTCTTGTATTGCACTACCAACATTTTATTTCTTGTATATCAGTCAATTCCGATAACAGGAACTGCTCCAAAAGTTACTTGCATGATTTGACCCAAAGATACATACATTCTAACATACAAGTGAAATTAATGAAATTAATTAGTGATCTCTTTTTTCCTTTCATAGTTTACAGTATAGTTTCGAGTGCTCCGCTTTTTTTCCGTTTTTCGCGTGTACATTTTGTGATATTAATGTTGTGTTTGGTACTGTTATATGCGTAAAAATCTGACGAATTTTTTAATCTATATGTCGTAAAAATCCGCCGTAGAATTGGCAAGCAATAATATAAAACAAAGAAACTATCTGGCTCTCCAAAAAGAGAACAATAGGTCTCAAAAAGAGAGAAAAAAAAAAAAAAAAAACAATTTCTTTGTTCATTTCTTTGGCTGAAGCCTTAAATATAAATAAATAAATTAAATATAGTTTAAATTTATTCAATTTCGGAATAAATCGAAAGTTTTTTAGCACAACGGGAGTTTTGGCACGACCATTCGCTAATTTACCGCAATTACCGATTTTCATAAATAAGTTTATTATAGGATTCTCATATAGAAAGTGTATTTTTTTTTTTTCTTTTTTTAAGGTTTTTGTTTCTGATATGTAAATATTCCTCTTGTTTTAGCCTCATGTTTTCCCAACCCTCTCCCAGGACCCACCTGTATTTGTTTTAAAGAAATGTCCTGATAGGTCCCAGGACGAGAAGTGTGTGTCCTTTGTCTTGTATTCCTTTTTGAATTTGTTTACAAAACCAGCAAAACCGACTGCGTTCCAGAATCAGTGTTAGAAATAATTGAAATTAGTGAAATTTTCCATTAATACAGGACCCTTAGAACATAAAAATAACACATTTTAAAATCGACAGTATTTAATCCCGACATTATTTAATTTTAACATCCCTCGAAAAAATGCAAAGAAACTTCAAATGCTGCAAAAACAAAGATTTTTTGAACTATTGTTGCATAAATTGTTCAGCTGTCTATCATCCCAGCTGCCTTGAAAGAAGCACAGAAGCTGTAAAAATTGGAGGATACAAAATTTATTGTTCTGAAGAATGCCAAAATAAAGTAAATAAGGATGACAGAGAACAAAAATTTATAAACGAAATAGAAAACTTAAATAATGATTTAAAAAATAGAGATAAACATATAAAACGTATGAAACGTAACAGTCAGGTCTTTGAGGATGAAGTTTTACTGGCAGAAAGTAAATTTACTAAAGAATTGGATAAACAGAACCAGTTCATTGCTGACCTTAAAAATGAGATCAAGAAATTGCGATCCAGAAACGACGACCTCATAAAGGACTCAGAAAACTATAAGAAATCTGAAACGATATTAAGTTCTAAAATGGCTGAACTAGTTCAGCTTAATCAGAGCATGGTAATCACAATCAAGACATTGGAGTGTGACAATAATAAGTATTCAAAGGATGTTATAAGTTTAAAACAGGATCTACTGAGGCTAAAGGAAACTGAGTTTCAACAAACTACAGAAAAATATAATGGGCGATCTCTTTCTCCACCAATTAATGACATACCCAGGAGTTCGACATATACCCAAACAACCTCTATCTCTAGAACAACAGGCAGTATGACAGATTATGACGTTGACATATACTATGAGGCATTACTGTGTGAGGCAATCAAGAACATCTATGTAACAAAAGAAACACAAACTGAGCACTTGGAATGTAGTATAGAGTCTGGTCAAAATGATGTTGCTCCCTCCATACCTGTCCCCAGCACTAAACCTCAAATATTGATAGTGGGTGACTGTTGTATCACACAAGGATCTGGTCTTATGATAAAGAAATACACAAATTCTGAGTTTGATATAAATTGTCAACAAGGGAAAAATCTATCACCAGAAAACCTGGTTGAAATTGTAGACACTTATCGCAGGCATAGTGGAATTAACGACTATATAGTCATCTTTATGGGTCCAGAAGACCTCCTAAAGAATCCCCTTAAAAATAACACTTTAGACAGATTATACAGACTATCACATATAACAAACATTGTGATTGTTGAATCACCATTAGCACCACCATGGAAGAGGGCACTGAATAAGTTGATTAAAGACCAGAATAGAAAACTCAAAGACTATTTTCAAACAAAAACAACTGGAGTAACGATTGTTGAGTTACCTTCCTATATTTCATTTATAAGAGAAAAGTATGGGTGGCAAATTGAGTACAACTGTAAGAAACGTTTTATAAAACACCTCTGCGATAATCACATAAAACATCCCAGACATTGGCAGATTATCAACACAGAACACAGAAGCAGATTACAGTCGCTTCTTGCTAGTGAAGTGGATGGTGGTAGAGGATCTGAGCAAAGAAATCATCAACCGAATCCCCTTCGGAGTGAAACAACGTTTTTTCGTGAAATCTGCTCGCCCAGAGCCTAACCGAATGAAAAAATCAAGTAATGGAAATTCTGTTTCTATCTTACATGCTAACGTACAATGTCTTCGCAATAAGACTTCCGATATTGAAGTACTCCTAAAAGAGAAGTCAATAGATTGTTTCTGTGCAAACGAGCACTGGTTAAATTCGGTAGAGTTTAGTGTAACAAATTTGGAAGGTTATATTGCGGCTGCCTGTTTCTGTAGGGACATAAAAATACATGGTGGTGTTGCCATCTATCTAAAATCAAACATTCAATCTAACACAATAAATTTTGATAAATTGTGCTCTGAACAACACTGTGAGGCTGCCGGAGTGTATCTTAATAAATGTGAGATACAGATTATATCAATTTATAGATCTCCCAATGGAGATTTTGATAAGTTTATGACAATTTTGGCCTTAATTTTAAATAAACTTGACATCTCCAAACATATTGTTGTAACAGGAGACTTCAATGTTCATTTTAATACCCAGGATCCCAAAGCTCTTGAGTTATCTAACCTTTTTCGAACTTTCAATCTGCATGGGGTTGTCTCTTTTAACACACGAGGGGAAAATTGTCTTGACAACATTTTCACTAATATGCCAATGATGTGCAGCTTGATAAATCTTCGCTACCTATCTGACCATGATGGTATTTTGGGAGTTTGCCATATACTCAAAAAATGTAAAAGTGGTAGCAGAGTAAATTACAGGCCAATTACTGAGGAAGGGCTTTTTGCTCTTTATAACAAAATAGAGAGTGAATCGTGGGACTATATTTCTGATATGACCATCGACATTGAACTGAAGTTCAAGAGATTTGTTGACACTATCATTGATGCGGTTGGGGTTTGTTTTCCCCTAAAGTCTAAACTAATTAATACAGCCAGCAATAAATCTAAAGTCATTTGGTTCAATAATAACTTAAGAGATATGCGTGAGCGATTGCGACTTCTTGTGGATTTGAACAGGCAAAATCCAAATTTAGTTCCCGCGGAAACAGTGAGGAAGTACAAGAAGACATACCGCAATGAGATTTCAAGATCCAAAGTAACTGCTCACGATAACTTCATTACTACCGCAGCAAATCCTCAGTCTGCCATGTGGCAGGTTATTAAAAACAATCAGCCATCCATCCCTTTTACTTCTTCAGAAAGCTTGAATGCTCAAGCAATCAACAACTATTTTTCTGATGTTGCTAATTTGCTTGTTCAGTCTTTACCAGCCTCCAATAACCATTTCTCACAATACCTTCAACAATGTAGAGAAAATTGTTCTTTTAATTTCAATCAAATTACCTATAATGAAGTTAGACAGGTAATTGGTGACTTAAGAAATACTAGAGCTACGGATTGCTACAACATAAATACTGGAATAATAAAAACCTTAAAAAATGTGATAATATATCCCTTTACCAGGCTTATAAACCAAGCCATAACACTTCAGGTTTTCCCCAAAGTACTTAAAAAAGCAAAAGTTGTCCCTATCTTTAAAAATAAGGGCTCTCCAGACGATCTCACTAATTATCGCCCCATCTCATTACTACCCATTCTATCCAAGGTGTTTGAGTCCATCTTGAAAACACAGATTACAAAACACTTCGAGTCAAATAACCTCTTTTTCCAACAGCAGTTTGGTTTCCGTAACAAAAGGACCACTGCTCATGCTATTGACTGCCTTGTAAGGCATGTAATTGAGGGTTTTGAGAATGGCTGCGATACTTATGCCTGCTGCTTAGATCTTACAAAGGCATTTGATTGTGTTTCTCACAACATCCTGCTGAAGAAACTTCCTTATTATGGTTTTCAGCCAAAGAGCATAGCTCTCCTAAAATCATATTTATATGATCGAAGCCAGTTTGTCTCTTACAATCAAGTCACATCCATGGGTAGTGCAGTCAAGTGCGGTGTGCCCCAGGGCTCTGTGCTTGGTCCTGTGCTCTTTTTGATTTACATTAACGACCTTGCCAATTTCCAATCAGGGGGAAACCTAATTTTGTTTGCTGATGATACCACCACTTTCACCTCTTATCTTCCTTCGCAGATTGAAAACTCATGCATCTCTGAAACTGCATCACACATTGAAGATTGGTTTGTCACTAATAGACTGTGTATGAATGCTGGCAAAACCCAGTCAATTAATTTCACTTTGGGTAAAGGGAGAAATGATCATGGACTTTTGGGAGATTGCTCTAAGGAGGTGAATTTTCTGGGGGTAACTCTAGATACTGTTCTGTCATGGAAAAACCATGTGATGCACCTTGGTGGGAAACTATCAAGGTCCACATACTTGATCAGGAACCTGAGTAAGTGTGTATCTACTGGGACTCTTCTGGCAGCCTACCATGGCTACTTTGGCTCTCTCATGTCTTATGCATTACTAGAGTGGGGTCATTCTCCACATGCTAAGTTAATTTTTAAACAACAAAGAAGATGTGTAAGGCTTGTAGCAGGGCTGAAGTACCGGGATGACTGTCGGCAGAGTTTTATTACATATAGGTTAATGACTCTTCCTTGCATTTACATCTTGCAGTGTCTTTTGCATGTCAGACAAAACCTCCAGTTTTTCGCCTCACATCACGATGTTCATGACTATCCGACACGGCATGGCACTAATCTCGTAATTAGCCATCTCCGCCTCACTAGGGCCAGGGTGGGCACTAACTATTATGGTCCAAGGTTTTTCAATTGCTTACCCTCTCATATAAGAGCCTTAGAGGTGAACACCTTTAAGTACACCTTGAAAAAATATCTATTGGTGAACGCTTTTTATACTTTTGAGGAGTATTTCAATAGTGGCTTCCACTTTTAGTTTTTAGTTTTTGTATTCTTATTACTTTTTTTTATAAATGTCTGTTTCTAATTGTAATTTATTAAGATAGGTACATTTAAAACTTTTTAACTACTGACTGCTGTACATCAGTTTTCTACTTTTTTTTGTTAATTGTTAGGAAGTGTTATTGCATTTTGCCTTTAGAAAAAATTGTTTTTGTGTTGTTTGTTTTTTTTATTTTTTTTTTTGTTTTATTTTACTATATTATTTTTAAGGATGTTTTAGATAAATTTTATATAGTACTGTGTTTAAATCAATATGTTTCTTTTATAATACTTTATCCTTTATTTGTATTTTGACTTGTGTAAATGCAATTTTATTGTGTATTGACATCAATAAAGATCTATCTATCTATCTATCTATCTATATTTCCAACTCACACATGGATCATGAAAATAAAAAAAATATATATTACAAAAAACAGTGTATAAATCAATTTTCATCGATTAAAAACGGCCGAAACAATATCGAGTTAGAATATCGACCGCGCGACCTAAAAACAATTGATCGATCGATCGAATTAAGAGAAGAGACCGGCTGAGGACCCAAATCGCGATTTCATATTCCATTTGCTATCACGTTCGGCTGCCGCTTGGTAGCTGTGAAATCTTCCGTCAAGCTTTAAGGTAATCAGGGCAATTCGGACTGCCCAGCCTAGCTTAATATAGCGTATTTTATTATACCTAAGGAACGTAACGAGACCATTCGAACCGCCGCGCGCGGCTAAAAGTGTAGCGTATTTAACTTTTCCAAGGTTCTTGTTTTATTACAACTACTAGGAGGGACGGTCAAACGAATAATTTATTTTTTGAAATATTTTTGGGGGTCATTGACCAAATGACCCTATGGAAGAGCCGCCACTGCCAGGACATAGACTTTTTTTAATTAACTCAAACTTAAGCGAGATACTTACACATTGCTGTTAGTAAGTAAGGTGCAATATCTAGCCGAAGTTAAGTAATATATTGTTCCGGGACGGCGCGTAATAACGAAATTGGTTTACCTCTTATTGTTGCTGAGGCCTGTTCTAAAAATAATTCACATGAAGTGAGGTACGGTGATCGAGGTGGCCACGCAACTGGCCCATTTCGACAAATTCATGGGTTGGGGAAAGTAGCATCTAAGAATTCTCGCACTACCCTTCTTTTGCCTGATATTTAATGGACTAACTAACTATTAGAAATCACTTAATACGGCCATACTTTTCAAAGTAAATAATATCATCTATTATCAAAATGCAAGAGTTCTAACCACAACTTGTTACGTTCTGGACGCGCGTTTCGCTAACCAAGTTAGCATCATCAGCAGATGATATAAATTAAAGTAATTTATCCGAACCGAGACTATTCATAGGTAAATGTGGTAACACTTGGTTGCACCCGAGTGCACCGTTGTCGAGTAAGCAATAGAGGGGACTATAGGGAATAGGCCCTCTGTCTTTATTTAGTGCTTTCTTACCATATTTAACTATTTCTATACTCTCAAATTCATCATTATTAGATACTTTTTTAATTAACTTAAGGATATTTATTCCTATTTGGTGATTATTTGCCAAAGCATGTTGGGCAACGCTTGACTTTTCTGTTCTTCTGTATCTTAAATGTGCCATGTGTTCTTTAGAGCGAATGTTTATGAAGCATTTAGTTTGTCCAACATATTTTAGATCGCAGTCATTACAGCTAATTTCATAGATGCCACTCCTCTCCTTCAAGTCGACTTTGTCTTTAGGGTTTCCAAGGAGACTTTTCAAACTGTTCTCCGTTTTGTAGGCTACTCTAAAACCTGTGTTTTTAAATACTTTTTCTAGACCTCTCATATATCTGGGATAATATAGGAACTTCTTGCGAGCCTCAGGTGCTTGAAGAGTAGTGGCATCTTTTAACATTTTCTTAAGTTTATGTCTATTTACTAATTTATGTAGAAAATTATCATTATATTGTTTGCTTTTAGCTATATTTTTAATCCGATTCATTGTTCAAACGTTCTTTACTTAATGGAAAATTGACTAACCTGTGAGTTAAGTTAAGTTAAGTTATATACCTATCAGTATTAGTAAATTTCCTATAAATATCAAATTCTAATTTATCGTTATTTCTAATAACTAACGTGTCGAGAAAAAATAATTGCCCATTGTTCTCCTTTTCGTCCATAAAATTAATGGAAGAATATTTATTGTTTAATGTTTCTAAGAAAGTGTCCAAATGTTCTGTTTTAGTATCAAAAATAGCAAATATATTGTCTACATATCTATACCACACCCTTGGGAAATACTTGAGTTCTTTTTTGAATTGGGTTTCTAATCTACCCATAAACAAATTTACAAGAAACGGAGATAAGCAATTGCCCATCGCAGTTCCCTCAAGTTGTTTAAAATATTTATTGTTGAACTGAAAAAGATTCTGATTCATACATAATTTTGTGCGAAGCAAATATTCATCAATAATTTCTTTCTTCAAATTATTGAATTCAAGTAGTTTCTTTAGATACTCTAAAGCTAGTGGTATAGGTACACTAGGAAACAATGAGCTTACATCAAAAGATATTAAAATTTGACTTTTTTTGACCTTCTTTTAAGTTTTAATAATGAAATGAATCAGATTAAAAAAATAGCTAAAAGCAATGGATATAATGATAATTTCGTACATAAATTAGTAAATAGATATAAGCATAAGAAAATGTTAAAAGATGCCACTACTCTTCAAGCACCTGAGGCTCTCAAGTTCATAGTAATCCCATATGATCCCAGATATACGAGAAATCTAGAAAAAGTATTTAAAAACGTAAGTTTTAGAGTAGCCTACAAAACGGAGAACAGTTTGAAAAATCTCGTTGGAAACCCTAAAAACAAAGTCGACTTGAAGGAGAGGAGTGGCATTTATGAAATTAGCTTAAGATACAGAACAGAAAAGTCAAGCGTAGCCAACATGCTTTGGAAAACAATCACCAAAGAGGGATAAATAATCTTAACTTAATTAAAAATGTATCTAATAATAGA
The DNA here is from genome assembly GCA_030620095.1 of Kuschelorhynchus macadamiae. Lineage (NCBI taxonomy): Eukaryota > Metazoa > Arthropoda > Insecta > Coleoptera > Curculionidae > Kuschelorhynchus > Kuschelorhynchus macadamiae. The sequence continues at coordinate 130,636 of JAUTXW010001009.1, read as the reverse complement.
TTATTGGATGCATTTGAGAGTATAGAAATAATTAAATGTGGTAAGAAAGCACTAAATAAAGACAGAGGGCCCATTCCCTTTAGTCCCCTCTATTGTTTACTTCACAACAGTGCATTCAGGTGCAACCAAGTGTGACCACATTTACCTATAAATAGTCTCGGTTAGGATAAGTTACTTTAGTTTATAACATCTGCTCATGATACTAACTTGGTTAGCGAAACACGCGTCCAGAACGTAACAAGTTGTGATGTAGTACGGTTAGAACTCTTGTATTTTGTATTTTGATCTATCTTCCACCACAGGTTCTAGTGTTAGGACTTATCATCTATTATATATTTTTGTAAGGGGTGCCTCAAAATTACAAACATGCTGATTAAAACATCGTATTTTTTACAAAAAACTAGCACAACACTGTGGAAACTGTATCATTTTATCATCACTAATAACAGAGATACGGCGCAACAATAAACCTACACTATCGCATTTAGAAAAATAATCACCATGACCTCTGCAATATTTTGGAAGGTATTGTTAGAAAACGGATTTTTCCAATTTGTTTGCATTTTTGCGAATTTCAAAGAGCTCTAAAAAAATTACAATTTTAAAAGAGTTAAAAAAGGGCTCTATTAAACATGGGCGCCGCCAGGATAGAATCCCGGATGGGGTAAAAATAATACTGATGACTAAAAAAAAAGTCATTGATTTTGTAAAGAGTAACTGCATCAAAAAAAAATATTTCTAATATAATTGTACCAGATTTCCTTTAGTGATGACTATTCCGAAATGGGGTATATAGTGGCAAACAAATGCAACCTATTTATCTTACTGATGACTCTCCCAGAGGGGCAGTGTCTTTTTAGAGAAGGAGGCAGCGCCTGGCGGCGCCCATGCCTGTAAGCAAAGCCAATATGGAACTGCTGATCAGCAGTTTCTGAAATTCTACTTTCGTAGATTATGTAAAAAACTCAAAATATTTTTAGTTTCAGGGACTCCCCCTGGCTACATTACTGACAGGCTGCCTAGACTCAATTAAAAAAGAAAAGTTATATTTATATTTTTGACAATTAACAATCTTTTATATGTTTTTTTAATGTTATAAACTTGGTACAGCAAATTTTGATAAAAAATGGTTTTGACTAAATGACTTCAATAAAACTACCTGGGTCGATCCCACTGTGTAGGCAATGTAGTGAGGGATTGGACTTTAGCATCTGTATGTATTTAATGAAGATGTAAGGTTCTAAGGAAAACAAGCAATGATAGTCGTATGATAAGAATATATTAATTTATTCAAATGATATGGTGTTTCATCTGTATCAAACCATGTCTCATCGAGGTAAATTACTGGACGATTTTCAGGACGGTACTTTCTTATCGATATTGTAAACTTAAGACGCCATTTTTGTAATCGCTGGGATTTCGTAAGTACTTTCTTTTTGTCAATTCTGTGATATAGGAAGTCCATTTTAGACAAAACTCTCTAAAGGCTAGTGATGCAACAGCTTATTTGGATTTCATCATTAGTGAGCCGTTTCCTCACAGTTTCTAATGTAGGTACACGCTGCTCTCTTCATAGATGATGTAGATTCTTAGCCTTATCAAGTACTTATCACCTTTGTGGAAACTTTTGGTGGAACCAGTAGTAGCAGCATTATGGCGTAACATACTTATAAACTTACTAATACAAGAGAACGGCAGCCAGCCTTCTTTGTTGGTTGCAGGTTCTCGGGAACGCCTTTAGAAATTTAAAGGGGCGCCACCTAATTGACTGTGCTCAATTAGGAAGAAACCTATTGATATTTAAATGCTAATAAAATAAAGATTTGGAAAGCTTTTCAATAAAATACTGGATACACTGCAGACTGTCAAATTTTAATGATCTCCTTTTTTTTAAGAACTGTTTCATAAAAATAATTTTTATAATATGAAATTTAGTTTGCATTTTATAATTTTAGATATTAACAGATAAAAATAAATATATTAAAGATGTAAAATGCGATAGAAAGTTATTACCGTTATATCAACCTATGAACATCTGGTGAAATGTTATGACGCAAATATGTAAATATAAAAATTAACTAAATAGCACACAGGGAAATCAAAAATTCATGAATTTTTCCATTCAACACATTACCGCAACAAAAATAAAAATATAAAAGCTTTCGTCAAGGCTGTTTTACAAAAAAAATTTACATTCCTTTCTGTTCCTTATGTAAAGTTATTTACAACAAAACTATTCAGAGACATTGCTTTTCCTCTAGTCATCTAGAGGGCTCCTTCGACGTCACCAGTCACCAACAAAAGGAATTTTCAGGCATTTAGACAGAAACGAACAGCCAAAAAAAGTTCAGGACGACATTCTGTTTATAAAAGACAATTGCGAATTGAATTAGCTAACAGCAAGAAAATAATTTGAAAATCGACTTACCACATGGTTGATCAAATGTTGAGCCAAATAAAGACGAGACCAAAATTTAGGGCCAGACAATGTCCTTAGGCTTTTAACGGCACTGCACTTTAAAAATATTAGGATATACTTTCAGTACTAGTTAATTCTAAGAAGTGTGACATTCCCCACCACCATTCTTCCTCACTTTGGAAGGAACTTTTGCCAGCCTAACGCCATAAAATAAAGTTATAATTACAATGGTGTTCACTGCTGGCGCCACTAGTAAGAAATTCAGAACCTGGTAATATTCAGTGTCCCCCGAATAGAGCTGACGAATTGTCTCTGAGCAGAGCCAAAATTATAAGCTGAAACGAAAAATCAGACATTGTCAAAGCTGGCTGGATGGTGAAAAATAAGAAACCATAGTGACAGAAGAGAAAGACCAAATTCCAAATATTTGTAAACAAAACAAAAAGAAATCTTTTGTCTTAATCTAGAGAAGCTAAACATAATTTACAAAATGTGATCCAATGAATTATGAAAAAAACATATTGAGGTATCTAAGATGCAATCTACATAAAAGTCTTGATATTTTAAGGTTTATATTTAACTGCAATATTATGTTTAATTTCGTTTCAGTCTCACTATTGGGCATACAATAATTAAAAAAATCAGCAAAATGTCCGTTTAACATTCCATATAAAGAAAACATAAAGGAAAGCAGCTTTGATAAATGATAAACGAAGAGCTATGTAAGCTGAAACTTTCTACTAATCCAAATGTTTTCAAAATGATAAATTGATATTTTACAAGAAAGAAGAGTAAATGTGTTTATCATAATTCATGTGAGTGAAATGAACCCAATGAAGAAACCAGAAAAATAAAATAATGTATTGTAAATGAAAAAATTGTTAATTTCATCAATAAAGAGGGCCAGTATCTTATTCAAAGTATATCACATTCAATAATATCACCCTATTAATATAGACTCTATTAAATTTCTTCTATATAGTGCACGATATGTAAATTTAGAAAACTCCAACTCGTAGAGTTGTTCGACAGGATGGTGATGGAACACTCTGTAAAAATAAGTAACTATAATCAAAAGCAGTGTTATCGTGCGATTTATCAACGACAATCTTTTTAAGTTTGTTTTTCTTTTATTACGTGTAATCATATCCTCCGCATAAAATCCGGATGATGAATTGGATAGACCTATGATATTTTCATATGAGAAAAACAGGATAAACATATAAATACCAGAAGTTGCAAAAATCTTTGAGCGATGTCACTTCAAAGTCAGATTGACAAGTCAGTGATAAAATGAGTAATAGAAAACAATTTTCGGGTTTTTTGCATGCACAAGTGAAAAAAATGGTATTAAACCTAATAAAATATTACGAAAATGAAAATTCGCAGGCCAATATCCAGGAGACAGTAACAGATGCTCTGGGAATCGGTATAAGGACTGTGCAGAAAATTATGCATGTAAAAAAGCATAATTTACTACCGAAGAAGATTAAGAGATGTACACGAAAAAAGCCAAAGACAGAAGACTTAAGTGACAATGTAAAAATGGATGTTCGTAATGCAATTTACGTTTTATACACATCAAAAACTAATATAACCCTTCAAGTTTTAAAAAAAGCTTTAAAAAATCGAGACATATTGGAAATTCGACTAAAATTGTCAAAATTAATAAGTTGTGTTTTCGATATAAAAAGGACTGTAATCGAAGATTTTTATGTGAGTTGCCAGTTTTTAAAGAAATACACGAAAAATGTTAATTCAAAATTTAGAAAAGTGGTATTTTTAGACGAGAGTTGGATATTTTCTAATGGAAGTGGTTCGAAATCTTGGCAGGACGAGTCTTTATAAAGTGTCAAGAGAAAAAAAAATGTGGGATGGGAAAACGGTTCATCATTTTGCATGCAGATTCTTCAACAGGATTTCTCCCAGGTGCAAGTTTACTGTTTTCTTCCACATCCAAAAGTATGGACTACCATGATAATATGAACTGTGAACTGTTTGAAAAGTGATTAAAAGAACAACTGATTCCAAATTTTGATGCTCCATCTTTAATCATTCTGGACAATGCAACTTATCATTCAAGAATCTTAAATAAACAACCTACTTCATCCTGGAAGAAAAGTGATATTTATGACTGGCTAATAAAACAAAAACAAAATCTTTTACCCAATATGCTGAAAATAGGACTTCTTTTAATGGCAAAATCTATTAAAAAACCAACAATATATGCTGTAGATGAAATATTACGGGAAAATGGACATGAGGTTTTACGCAATAGAATTTATATGAGCTGGGGCAAAATCATATTATGAAAAACACGTGAACGATGGTCTTACATCAGATGTAGGTGCAAATTGTTTGGCAAGATTCATTAAATTATATTACGCCGGAGTACTGGGAGAAATCTGTGGAGCATACGGAGAAATTAATATGGGATTGGTGGAATCGATAATGTGTTCCAGATGTCGAAATAGCACCAATGATCATTGCGCCATTTGAGGACGACCCAGAAGATAAGGACTTTTTAAGTGATATTTTTTAGTCTATAATATTAAAAAGTTTCTGAAGGATTATATTAGTCTTTGACGTGTATAAATCATAAATTGCATTATGAATATCCATTTTTGCATTTGGATTTTTTCGTGTACATTTCTTAATCTTCCTCAGAAGTAAAATATATATTTTTTTATGCACAAGTTTCTGTACATTCCTTATAACGGTTCTCAGAGCTTTTGCCACTGGCTCCTGGATATTAGCAGGTGAATTTTAATTTAAAAATGTTTTTATTAGATTTGACACCATTTTTTTGCTTACTTTTTTAGTAAATTTGTAATTTTGTAGGCAATAAATAAATAATTATAGAATACTTGTTCCAATTTTAAAGCGTGTTAAAGTAAGTAAATTTTTTTATTAATTATGAGACAAAATTTGATATATAAAAATCGGTAAAATCGCTTTACCAGAAACTCGGGGCTATATAAATATATATATATATATATATATATATATATATATATATATATATATATATATATATATATATATATATATATATATATATATATATATATATATATATATATATATATATATATATATATATATATATATATATATATATATATATATATATATATATATATATCGGATAAGTAAATTTTTAGCTACGCCGTGAACAGACAGACTGACGTACAGACATACCTACAGACAGACGGAATTGAGAAAACATGTTTTCCGGCATCTAGGGATCCTTAAACGTAAAGATCTGAAAAAATCTCACGAGGGAAGTAATAACTAATTATCTTGTCAAACAAAAATTTTATTCGGCTTTTTCGCAACTGGAAAAAATTTTTGTTTGTCAATCTAAGAGTATGAGGAAAAAAATGGCGTCGTCTGTAAAACGTCGTAAAAGAGATACTCCGGGAAAAGAGCCGTTTTTGTGCTGTAAAACAAAAAATACCAGTGTTGTTATGTGTATAAAATGTGGCGGTATTTTTCATAAATCGTGTGCAGTCAGAGATTGGGCCGAGAAGGTTCATTTTGTTGATAAAAACCGCGTTGTGTGCTGTGGTTCGGAGTTTGAGGTTAGCAGTGACGACTCGGCAAAAGATATGGAAATCATATATCTGAAGAGGCTAGTGGCTGAATTAGAGGAAAAAAATAAAATTCTACAAGAAAATTGCATTTTGTGGAAAGAAAAAGTCCAATTCGAAGAAAAATTGGAAAAAACAACAAAGAAAAACAGCAAAAAAAAAGATAAACAAGTGATGTTATTCCCGCCCACCTCGCCGTCATTTGAAATTGAAACGGAAATCGAAAACCACTGTTGCCAACCGTAGAACACTCCGACTCCGGCACGAGTGTGCCCTGAACCTGAACAGAACAACTCCGCTCAGCCAGCTCGAACACACCCCAACACTGGCAATGCAACAGAACCCGATGTCGGAGTCCGTGACCCTATCGACCTGGACATTATCGATATCGAGACCCAGACATCGACAACCGATTTAACCTCGAAATCAAAAACCAAAACAAAAGTTTTGACTTCAGTCTTCCGGTTCGTCTCGTCGAATGCAGACCTCTGTGTTGTTAACATAAGTGGTGCCACGTGTTCGGTTTTGCTGCTTTATTTCGGGGGGAAACGGGAGAGTCAACCGCTCAGTGTGGAAACTAACGACCCCGCTAGAAAGGGAGCATACGCTGTGAACGTGTGAGGCCTAGTTGTTCCTGCATTCTATCCCGTTCGTCTGCCGCAGTTCTACATAGAATATTAGCGTAACGGCCGCTACGTGGCGGGAGTGGGAGGGGTAAGGGGATAGCTTGACAGAAAGGGTCATCTCGTGATACAGTAGTACTCTCAAGGGGCACCTAGTGGAAGCCAAGATGCATTTCAGAAATTAAAAAGAGGAAAAATTAAGAAGTATTGGAAAGATTCAGGAAATCCGGGAGTTTAGAGCTCGCCATCCGGAGATCCTACCGATAACGTCTCCAAACTGGAATTAGGTGCAGGGTCGACTTCGAGGGTCGCCGATTTAACGACTCTGAGCCCCGGACGGAGAGCAATCTGGCAATTGCCTTGCAGCAAAGCCAAAGTCCTGTTATGTAACAGGAAAAACTAACAAACAACAAAGTTTTGACTTCTGACGAAAGTAAACCTTTTAGCCCCAAACCAAAAATTGTGGGAGATAAAAATAAGAAAAATAAATCGGTGCCTGAAAGCAACCAAAACAAATCAACTTTTGAGGATAATGATGATAACAACTGGACTCTTGTTAAACACAGAAAACCAAGACATATCCCAACTGCAGAAAATAAAAGACCTGAACCAGTGCCGGGAACTCGTGAAAATCTCGGTGGACTCTCAATAGCTCAAACTGGATCTCACCTGGCTTGGATCTTTGTTTCGGGACTGGATCCTAAAACAGAAGTAGCTCAAATACTCAACTATCTTGAAAATTTGAATCTGAAGGAAGACTGCATCTGTGAGAAGATGGCTACAAGAAAAGACAAATACAAAAGCTCATTCAAATTGGGGGTACCAAAAAATAAAAAGGAAGCTTTGATGGACACAAATGTGTGGCCAGCAGGAGTTCTCATTAACCATTTTCTAAATCTGCAACGCCTGAACTCGCTACAACCAAAAGGGAATGCCAGGTTACAGTGAATGTATTTCACCTGAACGTTCAATCAATCAGGAACAAGACCAATGAACTTGAAGCTTTTCTGGCGGACAAGGATGTAAAAGTGGTTTGTCTGAATGAACATTGGCTAACGAATCAGGAATCGAACATTCTCCGTATCAATAACTTTAATACTGCGGCTGTATTTAGTAGGACTCAGCATGGAGGTGGTGGATCAGCAATCTTACTTTCTCCTTCTCTAAACTACAAGGTAATTAATACACTGGATACTTTTAATATTGAGAGGTGCATTGAGGTGTGTGGTGTATTTCTCGAAGATATAAATATTAATGTGCTGACTGTGTACAGGGCACCATCCGGCTGTCTTGACACCTTTTTGAGTCACATGGATGGCATACTGAACATGTTCGACATCAGAAGTAAACTAGTAATAACGGGTGATTTCAATGTCCATTTTGGCACGGGGGAGGGGAGACGTACTGAGTTGTGTTCCCTGATGAGTTCCCATGGTCTGTTTATTACCAACTTTGCTGCCACCAGAGGTGGCAACTGCCTTGACAATATATTCCTAAACTTTGGTGATGAAAATTACTCGAGTAAAGTGCTAACAACCAGCTTTTCTGACCATAAGGCCCTGTTATGTGAGGTTAAATCACAGGCAACAATTGTCAATAAAACATTTAAGAGAGTACTAAGACCCATAACAGAGCATGGTAAGATTTGTTTTTATAATACTGTTGAATGTACTGATTTTTCTTTTGTATATAACACAAATATAAATATAAATAAAAAATTTGAAATATTTTTAAATAAACTGACCGTTGCATTTGAAAGGTCATTTCCATAAAAAATATATAACGTAAGGCAAAACTCTTGTAACACAATAAATTGGTTTAATGATAATTTAAAACACATGAGACGGTATTTGCACTTTTTGAATGACCTATACAGATCTGTCCCATCTCCATATCTAAGGGAAAGAATCAACTCTTTCAAGTCATTCTATAAAGCATCAATAAAAAGTGCAAAAAAAAAAGAATCAAACAACAATTTAATAAAAAATGCCACAAACCCTATTAAATGCATGTGGAAAATAATTAATGAGTTTAGGGGAACCTTTTCAAAAATTAATCATGATAGAGTGAACATATCACCAGCAGAATTCAATAATTATTTCATTGATGTTGCACTTAACACAAGAAAAAATATTAAAGATACTGACACTGACCCACTGCAGTTCGTTCAGCGGGTAGCCAACATTCCAGAAAATCAATTTGAATTTGACGAGGTTAGTTTTGTTGAAGTTAGGAATGTACGTGCGTCTCTAAAAAATAAACCCTGTGAAGATTCTCATGGGTTTAATGTTGTCGTCCTAAAAGTTATTATTAATATAGTCCTAATACCCTTGACAGGTCTGATTAATCTCTGTTTTCGGGAACGTACTTTCCCTGACGTATTGAAGATGGCGGTGGTGACGCCTATATACAAAAAGGGTGATGCTAATGACATGGCTAACTATAGGCCAATTTCTATACTGTCTGTTTTCTCCAAAATACTAGAAAAATGTATGGCCTTGAGATTGTCTCAATTCTTTGAGATGTATGGGATTTTCTCAGATTGCCAGTTTGGTTTTCGTCAGGACCGGGGCACCACTATGGGTATACTCCGTCTTCTGGGAGACATACTGGAGTCATTTGAGAATAAACAGTTCACGGCAACAACTTTCTGTGACCTTAGTAAAGCCTTCGACTGTGTCCCCCATCAATTGCTGCTAGACAAACTTAAAATCTATAATTTGCATTCTGATGCCCTGGCATTAATTGAGTCTTTTCTGAGTAACAGGCGGCAGTCGGTAGTTTTTGGTGGTGCTCAGTCTGAGGAAGGAATTATCACTGACGGGGTCCCACAGGGCTCAGTCTTGGGACCACTGTTATTTTTGATTTATATTAACGACCTTCCTCTGGTCTGTCCGTCTGCTAGGTTTACTCTGTTCGCAGATGACACTACCTTGTCATACACTTCTGGTGTGTGCAACGAGGCGTTGGAGGGTGCAGCACAATCACAGTCAAGAGCCGAAGACTGGTTCGCAGCTAATCAGCTATACTTGAATGACTCCAGATCGGGTCTTGTTCTCACTAAGACCTTCTCAACAGACGGAGACCAAGACTAGTGCCAGATTTCTTGGTGTACAAATGGACTCAAGGTTGACATGGTGCTGTCATATTGATACTTTGGTGGGGAGGTTGAGCTCTAACATCTTTGTGCTCAGAAATCTAACTTACTGTGTAACCAACGATGTACTGCGGCAGGCCTATTTCTCTTTGTGTCATAGTCTCATTTCTTATGGAGTACTTGCCTGGGGTCATGCTGCTGGTGGGGTGCGGATATTTCGACTGCAGAGACGAGCAGTTAGACTTGTCTCGGGTTTGGCTTATAGAGCAGACTGTAAAGCTGCTTTCGTGACAAACCGAATTCTAACATTCCCGTCTATTTACATTCTGGAAAATCTGGTCTATGTAAGACGGAATATTCTCTCTTATCCGACCCATCGGGACATTCACGGGTATGCCACGCGAACAAGGGATGATCTGGTTCCGGGATATCATCGTTTGAATAGGTGTGGGAGCGGTCCGGGTTGTCTTGCAATACAGTTTTTTAATAAATTGCCAGGCACTGTTAGGAGGCTGCCACTAGCCCAATTTAAAATAACAATAAAAAGATTGCTGATCGACAATGCCTTTTATTCATTTCAGGACTTTTAAATTTTAACTTTAATTGAATGTGATGTGTCTTTTAATTTAATGTAAATTTTGGTCATTTTGTTGGAATTTTATTTTAATGCAATGTTTTATTGACGTAATGTTCTGTTATAATGTGATGCTTTGTTGTTTATTATAATGTAATATTTTATCATTATGTCGTACTTAGTGTTTAAATACTTATTGACTGTTGACTTGTGTAAGTGCATTTATTGTATATTGGCACCAATAAAGTAAAGTAAAGTAAGTAAAGTAAAGGCAAAAAATAATCTGAACACATTTAAAAATAATTATCTTGTGTTTTTAACAAAAGTGTATATTTTTGCAAAATAAATTTTTTTTGTTGTCACAATACAAAAAAAAACAAGTTTTCTTTGCACATGGGTGGCCCGCATTTAAATAAATGACACTGTATAAGTGGATAGATTTTTAGGTCAAGCGGGGCTCATAATTTTTGATGATTGATAAAAAAATCTCACTTTTATTAAGTGGCTGTATAAACAGAACATATCCTGATTGTTCCACTGATTCGAACCGCCTTCCGACTTTATTAAGGCGCTTGCCATTTTGTGTATTTTTGTTTTTGCCAAACAAAAAATTTTAACCAAATACATATTTATCGAATTTTCTTATTTAGTCCCTCGGCATTTAATATATAAAATAATATTAAGTGGCTATCTTAATAATATTGCGTAATATAATAAAAAAAAATCTATTTTCTTTCTCCCTGTATATCTGTAAATAGCCCATGGAGATTTAATAGCTCGATAAAAGAATCACACAACATTTTGGTATTCACTGTGTTTTCTGATTTGATTCATAATGTCGGTGACCTTTGGACCCGCACGATAAGACCGCATTCGACTATATATAACTAGCCAAATTTTGTAATTGCCTCAATGTTACTATAGACTAAATGATTATACCTAAATTTGCAAATGTTATAGCGTTAAGTCCTCTGTTAAGTAAAGAACTATAAACAGTTTTTACAATTTCCCCAGCATCGATGAACAAATTTTTGTTGCTTTACTGAAACACTAAAAGCACCATCAATGTTTTTTCAGGGACGCCACATAATGCTGTTTGATATGCATAATATTCCATAAAATGATATCCAAATACAACTGAACAGTTCCCGTGAGAAATAAATACTGACATTAAATTTGTCAAAAATGTATTTAAAATACCTGCAATAGATACACACAGAAAATATCTAAACTTATCTTTTTATATCTAGAATAGAACATTTCGATTTTTTTATACCTAGAAATTATTACAAACCAGCCTTCTCAACTATTTTTGTTTGTTTATTGCCAAGCTCATGTCTACACAATGGAACGACACAGGTAATTCCAGCCATTGAGGCGGAACCATTTTTGGTAAAATTTACTTTACTATTCATAAAGTTTACTTTTTGGATCATTTTGATATCTTTAAAAATAAAAAACTTATAGCAGACTAAAATGTGGTCAAGGTAAAATGACCAAGTTGCACTTATCTCTACCAAAAACTAACATACATACATACTATTTCTTAACCATGCACAGGTGCCATCACTGTATATGTTTCCCAGGACTCTGTACCGTAAATTATATTTTCAGTGGTCATACCTTCCATATGCTCTTCCAATCTGCCCTTCTCTTTAGTACGAAAGTCGCATTTTTGACAGTGGATTTTATTTCTGTTCTGTTTACCATGGACAAACATTATATGCTTATCTAAAGACTTTTTATTAACGATCTTTCCACAATCGGGACATTTCGCTTTGCGCATAAATTCAAGAGGCAGATGGGTTTCTGTTATGTGATCAAACAGTTTCCATTTCACTTTAAATCTTTCGTTGCACGTGTGACACCTTAAAAAAAGTTACTCCTTAATAATAAATTAATTAATTAATACCTTCAGATAATGACAATTATTACTCAGGAGGATGAAATTTGCAAAACGGTAAAAGCGAGTGTTACTTCACCCGAGTCAGTAATAAGATTACATGCCAGTAAAATACTATTTATTTATTTATGTATTTACAACAAAGGGGTGCAACAGATTACAAATCCAAGAAATCCTCAAAATAATTTTACAGCAGTTTAGTGGGTGCAAAGCTTAAGTAATCACAATGATCAACGAAGAAAGAATGTTTTTGTTTAATAACAAACATAGAATAAAACTCCAAGTCTCGGTCCAGTAAATTTACTCAAGATGAACATATACTCAATTCTAACCTGAAGTATAATTTTAGAGACAACATCAATACTGATATTAAAGAAACTTTGGCTATAGAGGCCGAATGTATTATTCAAACGACCGATATTTCAACAAAAATATATTGCTGGAAAAGAAAAACATTATTCTAAGAGACGGAAGGATAAAAATCCCATAACCCACCCCACTCATTGAAAATATAGTGTCAGATAGCACGAGGTGGCATGGATTTTACAACTTCCTGTTGTATGAGGCAAGAAACAATGATTAGACCATAGAGAAATACAGTGGAGCGGAAACTAAAATCTAAAAAAAAAAAAAAATGGAAACTGAAAACTAAAGATCTATCTCAGTCTGTCTTTGCTTGTATTACCAACACAATAATTCCACTGGCTACAGCGAGACATTTTATCGAGCAGGGTTTAACTTACAAGAAATAAATGATGCACCAAGTGTCACTTTAATAAAGATATTGATAAAAAAGTTTCAAGATATCAGATCAACTTTAAATTCTTCTGTCTTTACCCCTACAACACAGAAATCAATTTGTTTATGCACAATTGACTTTCGTTAATGACAAGCTGGCTCGTTTTAACAACTCTGACCACATTTTAATGATGCAGTTAATTAGTATCTGAAAGGCTGTAAGAACAAGCACAACTGCAAATATTGAACAAGGAAGAAATCCCAAGCAAAAACACGAAAGATCCCTTCATAGTCCCAAAGTTTTTGTATGCACTGCAATGTCTGCTAGTAGCGTAATCGGACCATATTTCTTAAATAATAGAGGAGCTAAGGCCTATGTTAACGCAGCCAGAGAGTGTAAATTGATGGATTCTTCAGACGATTTTCACATCGATTTGCAGCAGATGCAACGAGTTGGTTTTAGCGAGATGGCGCTATGATGCAGTACAGTAATTATCTGGGAAAAATCTTATCGCGCAGAGGCGATATAAATTGGCCACCAAGAAGCCGGGATCTAACCCCACTTGACTTTTTCTGGTAGAGTTATATCAAAAACAAAGTTATGAAAAGAAATTGAAATTTCCAGACCTATGGGCAGCACATTTTCGAACAAGCTTTAAAGAATGCCTACGCACAACCTCAACAGCAATTCTTTGCCAAATAAATTTCCGAATATACAGAGTGTTTATTTTTTCACTAAAATTTAAAATGAGCTTAGGTCTGCAAAAGCTTCGTTACATATCTACAGGGTGTTGTAATTTCAATATTTTTATAGTTATTTCTTTATAGCTCCTACAATTTTTGAGGTATTTACCTTAAATTTTGTAATAAGGTTACGCAATAGGAGTTACATGTTTGCACATGTCAAACGGTTGTCAGAATCTACAGAGTGATATATTTTCACTTTTTCAACATAAAATAACCCAAAGAATCACAACCTCCTGTTTGTACATAATATTTATAAGTAATGTAAGGACGTAGCCGATGCACGCATCGGACAAGTGGCCCTTCAGAAACGTACACTACAGAATACTAAACATTCCAAATGGTACGAATTCGCAAATAACGTCAAATAAATAAATAATGAGGTCAATAACTCTAAGAAAAAACATGTCAGATCAGCAAACAAAAATTACCAACAAGGAAAAAAGTTTCCAATTGAGGTAAAATAATACATGAATAATAATAAAACTACACAACTACATAAACAAAAACGACAATCAATATGGGCCAAAAAACATCACAAAACGAATCCGAACTGCCTTTTTAGCTGCAAAGTGATTAGTCTGAAAATCTCATATTCTGAGAAGTGACAATTGTAATTGTGAACTAGTCGGTCAACAAATGCACTAAACCCATAATTTGTTCGGTGGTAACTTTCAAAAAACAGCTGTGATTGTCTTGTTCTCCTAATAGGAACTAAAAACGGGACTGATCCCAGCAGCACTTCACAGTCAATCACCCCATTGACCAATTTATGAAAAAGACCAGAAATGCCTTCTTTCTTCTAAATTCAAGGGTTTGAAGGCCACAAAGAAGGGCTCTAGCATTAGATGACAGACCTTGATATGGGAAATGAAATTTATGTAAGAGGTATTTTGAAAACCAATTTTGCACCTTTTCAATTCTGTCGATGTGACACTGGTATGACAGACTCCATATTGTACAACAATATTCTAGAAAGCTGCGAACCAATGAGTTATAGAGACACCCAATTGCTTTGGTATCAGTTACGTGTTTCGTATGTCGCTTTATAAAACCCAGTAGTCTAAAACCCTTAAGTACAATGTTATCAATATGTACTTTAAAAGTTAGATTTTCATAAAAAATAACGCCTAGGTCCGTGAAAGAACTAACAACTTCAAGACTTACATTATCTATGAAGTAAGTGGAGGGTATGGGATTAATATGTTTGTAAAAACGGAGCACTTTACATTTCGAGATGTTAAGAAACAGATAATTAGTTCTGCACCATTTGACAGCCTTTCCATATCAGACTGCAGAGGATTAGAGTCTGAGGAGACTGCGGAAAAATTTTTAAGTCGTCTGCATATAAAAGACATTCAGAAAATTGGAAACATTTAGGAACATTTTGTATATTATAAATTAAGTACAATAAAAATATTGAAACCCAATTTGTTTTTTTTTTATAAAAATATAAAAAACATTATTGGACACAGTGTACAATCAAATGTTACTATTTCATTTTGAGACTTACGTAAACCAATGTATTTCTTCATCGGACTTATGGTTTTCAATAATATGGTTCCTTGGAAAAGATTTACCAGTGTAAGGGCAATAAGGGCAATGATACGTTTTGTAAGCATCTTTGTGCACGACCCTGATATGACGCAAAACACCCTCTCTGCAAACAAACTCAGACAGGCAATAATTGCAAACATATTTTGCTGAGTTCACCATTCTAAATTCGTCAGAGGCCACACTAAAAAACAAAAATGTATTTATTTATTTTTCTTCATGTCCAAAAGATCTAAATAGGTAAAACGTCAAGTGTCAAAATAAAGGAAAACATAAGACATTTTTAAAACAATATTAAGATTGGGCTAACTAACAGAAAACAATTATTGCCAAATTGAAAAGTAATTTCTAACATTATAATAACTTTTTTCAAGAAGATAACTCTTTGCACTTTTCTTAAATTTTTTGTCAGAAGTTATTTCTCTTAGGCTTGCTGGTTATTATAAAAACATTAAGCACTTTTTTGGAAAGTTCTAGTCCTATAGGGAGGTATAGTTTGTGGAGTTTCTTGTACCAGAATTATGTAGTTCTAGATGACGAGAAAATCTAGTGAATTGTTTTTTAACAAATAATACTGAGTGTAAAATAAGAATACATGGAAAAGGGAGAATTTTATACTGTTTGAAGTAAAAATTCTGTTTAAATCTGTTGATTGGCCCCAGTAAATAATACTATAGCTTAGATGGCTATATGCTAGTGTGTAATAGGTATTTAAAAGTAGTTTTATTTCTAAAGTATTTTTTAGATTTCTTATTGCAAAGTAGGCGGTATTTAACTTACTTGCGACATAGTTCATGTGGTTGCACCATGTTATGTGTGGATCTAGATGTAATCTTAGAAATTTAAAATTTTCAATCCTCTTTACATGTTTGCAGTTTAATGACAAATTTGGAACCCGAGGCATATCTTTTCTTATACAAAATGTCATGAAGCAGGTTTTGGATTCTTTGACAATAAGGCAATTTTTCTCACACCATAAAGCATTTTCCAAAATTATATTGGCATTATTTTTTAATTTCTCGAAATTATTATGAGAAATTGCTATAGTGCAGTCATCTGCATAAAGAATTATTCTATTTTTCGATAATGACAGAGGCAAGAAATTTTCCAGTTCATTTATAAAAAGCGCAAATAGTAGTGGTTAAATAATGCTTCCCTGAGGTACACCACAGTTTATATTGTCCAGTAGACATAACATCCCCAATCTTAACCTTTACCTTACGTTCCTCTCAATAAGACAGTAACTATTTGTGGATATCTCCCCTTATCCCCAATGCATATGATTTAAGCAGTCAAAAACTGGAGTTAAGTCAAAGAAGATGGCAAGAACGTAGTTTAATGTGTCCAAGCCCTCATAAACAAAATTCAATAGCTCAAAAGCAGCTGTAGAGGTGGAGCAATCTTTTCTAAAACCGTGTTGTTTGTTACTTATTAATTTTTCTGCATTTAAGAAGTTTTCTATCTTGCATAAAACTACGTTTTCAAAAAGTTTAGAAAAGGTAGGCATGCCCGTAATACGACGTATTGTCATAGTGTTATGTTCTATGGTATTGAATTTTGTGGTATTTCTATGAATAAATAATTAAAGAATTTTATTTTGAACTCTTTGTACTTTTTCAAACAAGTTGTTCCACAACAGCCCCAACAGGAATTAAATTTCTTAATGCTGATAAAAAAGTATGCATTATAAATTTGATCTAGAGATGAGTAAGACAAATAATGCCTGCACCCAAAGAGAGCTCCTATTATAGACACAATCTTGTTAACAAACGTCCGCTTCCTTTTCTGTGGCTCTCACACTAAGGGAAGAAAATCTGGAGTGGGACGTGTCATTTCAGACCAGGCATATCTCGGAAACTAATAAATGGACATTGAATTTCAAATGTATTTTTAGAAGAGACGTGGATCTCGAGATTTGTTTGAAACAATTTGCTGTACTACCTTTGATACCGAAGATATGGTACCGCAAAGTTGACCGAAAAAGTCAACTTCTATGTAACATGTCTGAGGTCGCAATTTGAATTTTTATCTGACGAAACTTTCTGGAACGATGGTTCTTCTCGTCTTACAGAACCCTATTGTTTTAGGTTGGATTTCGATTTCGTTTGACGATTTTACGAATTTCTTTCGTTCGAAAAAAGGGTGTTTTGGGGCGCTTATTAGTCCTATCGAAATTTTCCAAGAGACGACTAGAAGAACAAAAACCTAAATGCATCTCTATTGGAAAAATGGTGAGAAAATAGAAAAAATTTATTTTTTTAGTCACTTTTTCTTTTTTATAAAAAAATAGGATCTGCTCAGAAAACTAATTACGGCACCGGAAAGTGCTAAAAAAAGCTACACAAAATAGACTATTTAGGAAGGGTCCTGGATTATATACAGGGGGTGCACTAACGAGGTGAAGTTTGCACCAAAGTTCCCAAGAATGGGTACATTTTTTAACATTATCCTGTATTACAAGAAAACTAATATATCTAAGCCCGTAGGGTATTTCTTTTACGAAACAAGATATTTGTAGGTAGACCATAACCAAATTTCGAGTTTAACTTACTTAAATACTTTAATGGTTAAATTACTGCCATTTTTTAAAGTTGATAATTTAAATTCCAACTTTAACCTCATTTTGCCGAAACAATTTCCAAACTCACGGATGGAACATTTATTTGGCTACAAAAAGCTGTAATAACATTTCCCTCTAACTGCACAGCAAGTGGGTGAAAATTTGGTTTAAAGAAAAAAGTACACAATCGCTTAAAAATCGATAGGTACCGATCAATACAGGGTTAGTCACGCAACCCGTTCATTAAAAGTTTTTGATTATGCCATTTAGATAAAAATTTCAAATTTTGGGATTAAGGTAAGATCAAGGGGTACTTCTTTTCTGAAATATTTTCAACTACCTGTCACTTCCGGTTTAACCGGAAGTTGGTATCAACTTGCTTATTTTAAATGGAACACCCTGTATTTTATGATATTTTTGGATTCTACGGAGAATTTTAATGCTATTTTATGTAGCATGTCCTATACCTAGGTTCAAGCGTTCTTAAGATACTTGACCTTGAACCAAAAATGAGCCTTCGGGGTACCAAATTTTAAAATCTCATATTTTTGTAAGTTTTGAAGATATAATCATATTTTGCAGACGATCGGTAAATAATCATAGGTTTCTATTTTTTTTTATTGAATTTGTCTATTTTTATACACGGTGTCCTAAATTCAGCGGCAAACATTCACATTTTCAAAGCCGCTAAAGTCCGTTTTTTTAAATGGGAGACCCTATAACTTTATGCACTATCAAATGTAGAATTTCATTTTCTATCGAACTGTATTAAGGTTCCCTATACCTATTCGTAACCATTTTCGAAATAATCAGGTTTTTATTAAACTATCATATGTATTTACTAAATGCTTACACCTTCCCGTAGTAAGCCATGGAAAAACAATTGTTGTGCTTTTCTATTCAACATGACAGCTGATTTGAAACTTTTAAATTAAAATAAAATAACACTCAAAAGCTGATATTCTCAATTTATTTTATATTCGCGGAGAATGTTACAAAATATTGGAGAGAACGTGCCACGTTTTTAATGAAAAACATCCTCATTTATCGCCAATGAACAAGAGAAAATTGAAGAGGATTGAAACGTTTTTCGTTTCGGAAAAGTTAAAGTTATAAAAAATGTAATAAATTGTTTACATTATTTTTAACCATATCTACTAAGTTCGAGACTGTTCTAAACTTGTTTTAGTGAACTTAAAAATTATAGTAATCTAACAATCAACAATAAATAAATAAAATAATAAAATTGAATTATAACAAACATTCTATATGATGTCCGTTCATTTGAAGACACATTTCAATTCTTCTTTGTACTGTTGCTGTGGCCCGTTGAATTTGTCCGTTTTCTAATTCGGCAAAAGCTGTTCGTATCCTGTCCAGTAAATCTTGTTGGTTATTTACTGGGGAAGCATAGACTTTTCCTTTGATAAATCCCCATAAATAAAAGTATAGGGGTGTTAAATCAGGTGATCGCGGGGGCCATCTCCAAGGGCCATTTGGACCAATCCAGCGATCTTCAAAAATTCGAGATAATTGGAGATAAACTGCAGCGGAATTATGTGCTGGTGCCCCATCTAATTGATACCAATAATTTTGCAGCTCACCAATAGGAATTTCTTCTATAAAACCGTCCCTCGTAGAATTTCCAAACATTTATCACTGTTTAAATTGTCTTCATAAATACAGTAGGAATAAGGATGCATATGATGTTCGCGCAAGATTCTTTGGACAGATGAAGAAGAAATTCCCAAGTCGTTTTCTGCAGACGGTATTGAACTTTGCGGATTTGCGTGGAAATAAGCTAATGTGTTTATTACGTTACCCTCGTCATTTGTCACTGGTTTCGGAACATTTTTTGTAACTTTAACCTTGCCAAAACGCAAAAAGTTCGTTTCAATCCTTTTGAATTTTGACTTGTTCATTGGCGGCAAATCAGGGTGGCGTTCATTAAACACACGACACGTTCTCTCCAAAATTTTATAACATTCTCCATGAATATAAAATAGATTGAGAATATCAGCGTTTGAGTATTCTTCCATTTCGATTTAGAAGATTTAGTTTATCACTGACAGGTTTCGATAAATAACGCATACTAATCGTCTGTCATATTGGATCTCAATTGTTTTTCCATGGCTCACCATTGGAACATGTAAACATTTAAGCAAATACATACGATATTTTTATATAACCCAATTATTTCGAAAATGGTTACGAATAGGTATAGGGAACCTTAATACAGTTCGATAGAAAATGAAATTCTACACTTGATGGTGCATAAAGTTATAGGGTGTCACATTTAAAAAAACGGACTTTAGCGGCTTTGAAAATGTGAATGTTTGCCGCTGAATTTAGGACACCCTGTATAAAAATAGACAAATTCAATAAAAAAATAGAAACCTAGGATTATCTACCATCGTCTGCAAAATATGAAGATTGTATCTTCAAAACTTACAAAACTATGAGATTTTAAAATTTGGTACCCCGAAGGCTCATTTTCGGTTCAAGGTCAAATATCTTAAGAACGCTTGAACCTAGGTATAGGACATACTACATAAAATAGCATTAAAATTCTCTGTAGAATCCAAAAATATCATAAAATACAGGGTGTTCCATTTAAAACAAGCAAGTTGATACCAACTTCCGGTTAAATCGGAAGTAACAGGAAGTTGAAAATATTTCAAAAAAGAAGTACCCCTTGACCTTACCTTAATCCCAAAATTTGAAATTTTTATCTAAATGGCATCATGGTATATGACGCGCAATGATAGGGGGTCTTGGCCTAGGATGATAATAAAATTTACAGAGATATTTGAGATTTCAGTAGTTGTATTAATATTGTATGTATTAATATATCTGTGATATTTTTTATAGCTTCGATTTATGATTGTGCATTTACGCGTTAAAAAGATAAACATTTCTGAGAAAAACCAATTTTTTTTCAAATAAAAGAGTAAGCGTTTGATTGGGAAACTGGTTACGGCGCCGGAACGTACTCAAAAAGATAAACAAAATGGACGGTTTAGGAAGGGTCTTGGACTATATACAGGGGTTACAATTACGAGGTAAAGTTTACACAAAAAAAAACTGTTTTTTTTTTTGCTTAACTTTTAAACTTCTTAATTTTTTAAATACGGTTTTCAAAATTGAATAAAAGTTTTAGGGGAGTAATTTATTTTGAAAAGATATTATGGCAGCTCTCAAAAAAAATTGGTTTTTCCTGTAACTTCTGAACCACTTCAAATTTTTATATGTACAGTTTTCACAGTTCCATGTAACGTTTAGAGGCGTCATTTATTCGAATTTTTTTTTTCACGTCTGACAAAAAAAAAAATATTTTCCCCATAACTTCTTTATTGCTTAAAATTTTTAGATACGGATTTCACAGTTTCTTGTAACATTTAATGTCGTAATTTATTTTAGAGAAATATTTTAGCAGCTGTCCAAAAAAAATCTAGTCTTTTAAATAGCTATTTTTTTTTTAAATGAGAAAAATATATAGCATATATATATATCCGTAACAGGATGTATCGGACTAGCGGATGTTTGTTAATTAAAAACAGCCATCAAGGTTGTGATAATAGTAAAATAGGATCGAAAATAAGTGTGTAGGACGCACACGACTAATACACGCACCCAGAGTCCAGAGGGACAACCTGACATGTTACTTGTTACAATATATTCTACATAGGAGACCCACAACAGTTTATCATCCAATATAAGTCACAATTTAAAAGCAAAAGTTATAAAATATTTCTTACTCTACGGAAGGCCGAGTAATTTTTATAATCTTTCGTTCCTTGCTACAGTCAGTAAGATCATAAACCCTGTACATTTCGGCCCAATTTATTCCTTCAGGGGTGTGGGGCTTTTCTCTTCTTTTCTTTTGGCCCTTTTTAAAATTGATGACAAGTTGTTCATCTAAATGTAGGTTGTTTGAGGCCTTAAACTCTTCATGAAGGTTATTTCCATCTACAAAGTTTTAAAATAAATAGTTAAATCAAAATAGTCCTCTAAATATATAAGTTTCTAGTTATGCAGATTTACGAGGGCCTTGCAACAAAGACTAGGACTAGGATTAGTACTACCAAAACTTTATTTCTTAATCTTAAACAACAATACTTTTATCACGCTCTATATAGTCCCCCTGTAATGCAATAACCTTATCCCAACGGTGCTGCCATTGTTCAAGGACATGGCGAAAGCCATTCTTTGAGAGCTTCTTCAAAACCGCCTCTAAAGCCTTAACAGCATCCAATTCTGTTTAAAATCGTCGTCCTTTGAGGTCTTTTTGCTTGAGGAAACAGATAGAAGTCGCATGGGGCTATGTCAGGTGTTTACATTTTGGAGGAATCCAACATTAACCCTGGTTTGCCAAACCGTTACTGTGGCCAGATTATAACGGATATCATCCTTTATACTATTATCTAAATAAACAAGGAATTCCAGAAATTCTCAGTATAAATTTCCATATAGAATATTTTAAAACGGATAATTAAATAGCTTATTAAAAATAACTCAAACCGAATCTGTTTTCAATGTAATTTAAATATTCTGTAATTATTATTCCTTATTTCAAGAAATAAAGCCCAGAATAATCGGCAACGTCGGAATTCTACCTTTTTCGAGTATACTACAGATTTCTTTCGGGATCATTCGGAAAACGCCGATGACGGTCGTAGTCATTCATAATTTCGACCTATTTGATGCGCGACGTTGTAATTGTTCTAGTTGGTGAAATAAGTGTTTTTCAGAAATCCAAGGGTTTTGTGTGGCTATTTTCAAGAATCTGTTTAAAAAACTTTAAGAAAATGGTGCGAACTTGCTTTATTTGCAGAAAAAGAAACGATTTAAACCCAGAAGTTTGTTTTCGAAGGTAAGTAAGATATGTCATACCAGTGCTGTAGTTGAAGGGTCAAATCACCGTCTAATAGCGTTCTTATATTTGCAAATGAAGTATTGTTTTTGTATTGCACATTTCCGTTGGGCTTAAATTAATTTTTTATAACTTCAACTTATCTATAAAGACGAAGACACTGATGATAAACGGAGTACAGCGTTTTGCTAATTTATATATTTGTGAAAAGTCTCAAATATTCCTCTAAAATTTATCAAATCACCTTTTTTAAGGGGTTAATAAACAACATAAATATACTATTTGGTAAAGCATAGGTACTAAATTTTAGTTGAGTAAGCTGTAAGACCCACT
The DNA here is from genome assembly GCA_030620095.1 of Kuschelorhynchus macadamiae. Taxonomy (NCBI): domain Eukaryota; kingdom Metazoa; phylum Arthropoda; class Insecta; order Coleoptera; family Curculionidae; genus Kuschelorhynchus; species Kuschelorhynchus macadamiae. The sequence goes on along the minus strand of JAUTXW010001009.1, from coordinate 107,625 downwards.
ATTTTATGTTGTCATTAATTACTCCAGGATGGTTTGCATTTTTTATGAAATTTTCATGGAATATTTAGGGTAGTGTCGGAGTTCTCATATAGCAAGCATATACAAAAAATGAAAATAGCGCAATAGTGTTACTTTACAATTTTTCATTTACCATAGATTTTCTTTAATGAATTTGAAATGCTTTAATTTATTGCCTAAAAATTTGGTTTTTAAAAATAAGTAATCAAAAAAGTAAATAAATACCATCCTGAGGTACATTATCCCAACTAGGGAGAATCTGTTTTTATCAGGTGATTTCGGTAATATAAATAATAATATAATATATTATAATGAATGTTAAAAATATTAAACATCTTGGCACAAAATATTTATATTGTCAATAAGTGAAATGTATAGCGGGGAAGATGTATGGTGGGGAAAAAAGGGGATAAGTACTGTAAAGATATTGTTTTTCATAATATTGTTTCAAGTTCAATTTTGCATTCCTATTAATATTGGGCCATGTTTATTGCTGATTTTCTGTAAATATGAATAGATTCAATACATGTAAAGGTGGTGCATTTTTATATAATATTACTTGCCGCGAGCCTGGCAAACTTTTAAAAGTAGTGGACCCAAATTTTTACCTAACTTCGCGTAAATAAAACTAAAATGTGTTGGAAAAAGGGTGAAATCAAAATGTTTTGAAAAACAAACCCGATTTCAAAAAATAGGTTGCATTAAAAAGTGATAAATTATATTTTATTACATATTTCCTATGAAGTCGGTGATAAGCTGATAAAGAAAGGTATTAAATAAGCATTATACTCTTGGTATAGACATCAAAACACAAAGTGGGTCCATGTAACAAAATTTAGTTTTATCTTCATCTTTAGTAACAATAGTAATGAGAACTCACCCTTTTATTGGTTGTATTTTGTTATGGAAAAGCTTGTTCTTTAATGACTAAGCTTATTGCTAATAATAAATATTGCCACATGAACCATTACATAAATATGTCTTTTGCAGGCACGTAGCCAGGATTTCAGTTCTAGGGGGATCCAACCCTGTCAAAACCAATTCAACGACGAAAAAATTATTAAGAAGAATGCTTTTTTTTCACTTGTTGCTAGTCCCCCCTGCAAGTGCAACAAAATATGAAAAAAAGTTGCAAAAAACTAGTTATTTGCCAATATCTATTAAAACATTGCAGGTACAACATTTATGAAAATGTAAAAAATTATAGGTATATCTTGAGCAAATAGGAGTTTGGCGACTTTTGCTTAATATTTTTAGGTTTTATATATTTAATAGTATTTTAATAAATAAGGGCTTTGTCACTTTGTTAATATCATCGTTAATGTGGTGCTATCTTCCATAGAGGGTCTGGAACCATATTGCTACATTAAAAATCTGGATTTCTTTAATCATAAATGTATTCATCTTTCTTTTTAGTACTTTCTCGAAATTCTAAAACTACTTTTAATGAGCGTTTGCTTAAAAGTTTTTCTTTTTTTGAGAATTCTAAATATTCCTCACTGTCAAAATCGAATATTTTTTTGAGGTAATTTTTTTCAATCCCCAAAGGTAAATTCAATAATTTTCTTATTCCTTAAATCGTGTTTTGTATACGTAAAGATAAGAACTTCAAAATTGTATGAAATTGGATCACGAAGAGAAATTTTCAGCAGCTACCATATGTTCTAAGTTTAATAATAATAATTTTTGTTGGAATTATCATAAATCTGGTCTCGGCACGCATTCGCAATTTTGCTTATGACAGGAGATTTTTGTGGAAGAAAAATGATATTTATTTTCCTATCGATTTATGTTAGAAACTGTCGTACTTACGAAAAAATCATTAGGTGCGTCTTTGTTTAGTTGTTTACATACTTGGGCTTGTTAAGAAAACCCGTCAAAAAGTTAGAATTTCAAAAAATAGCCTGCTCCCTAATTTTCCTGAGGTTCGAGTTAAAAAATAGCTGTAGTAAGCAGAGCCAATACTGAAGTGCTAATCAGCAGTTATTGGAATTCTACTTTCGTAGGTTAAATTATGTAAAAACTCCTAAATATTTTTAGGGTATCGCGCGGAGCGTGGGGGGGTCCGGACCCCCCCTAGTGCCTGGTCTTTTGTCACAGATGCCTGGTCTTTTGTCACAGATAATTATTGATACAATTATATTAATTAGCGTCTTGCTAACCTAAAGTTTTATATATATATATATATATATATATATATATATATATATATATATATATATATATATATATATATATATATATATATATAAATATTTCCTCTAAATTTCCGATTTTGAAAATTGTCACTGAATCATTAAATATGTAATAGACGAGTTTAATTATTATATAAATAATGAAATATTAAATTAATATGCTGTTACTTTTGTTTTGTCGATAATAATAGTTGTTTGTTATTATATCAAACCGTTTATAAATAAATTATATCAAACTTTTAAACTTTGTTTTATTTTTATAAACCACGTGTCCGGGTGAAAATTTATAAAGTGCACTTTCAATCTTGTTATTTAAATTTTTATAAAAAAAAATTAAGTTTCAAATATAGTGTAAAATATTATACAGGGTGCTTCAGAATCACATTTTTACGGCCGCGACAGTCACAAAAATTTTAATTTTTGAAATACACTTTTTCGTATTTTTTGAATGCCTTGTATATCTGATTTAAAGTTGAATATTGTGAAAACTATTTTTTCGACAAACACACAAGTTTTATCAAGAAGAAAGTTTTTCGAGAAATTGATAAAGTTTCCCTTTTAGTGCAGACTTTTACACGACATAATATCTAAATTAGTTGTTTTCAAGTTGGTATTAAAACTCTCACTTTTGCAAAGTGAAGTCGTTCCTGTTCGTCTTAGAACAAAAAACTGTCGTATCCACCATAATATTTGGGCTCAAAAAATATAGCAAATAATACATTATCTCAAAAATAGCTACACCACTGGTAAGCCTCGCGAAGATATCTGACAGCGTTGCAATTTTCACCGCAAACTATTCTTTATGCGATCAGTCCGTCTTTTTTCCACTCACACAACAACAAATTGATGTTTGATTCTATTTATTTCATTTTTATGAATGAAATGCGGGGTCTATTTCTTTTTGACGTCATTGTGCGGTACAGACCTGATATTTTTAGTATTCAAACACTCTGTCACTATATTCGCTACGTGAGGGCGAGCTTAATCTTGATGAAGTTTCCACTTTCCAATCAGCTCAGGTCGTTTTTTGGGGATGTGATCCTTCATCAACTGAAACAAAACTTGCTTATAATAACTGGCAGTTACTGTACTACCATGTGGGATCATGTGCGTATACACCATGCCATTGTGGTCAAAAAATGTTATGACCATAGCTTTAGCGGCAGATTTTTGCGCACGTGCTTTTTTTGGAGGTCGTCCTCCTTTTTCTACCCACTGCGTAATCGCCTACTTGGATGATATTTTCTGATTTTTGGTGGTATGTAGCTCGTTGCACTGGGCCGTAAAAAAATTCAGTCCTAGTCTTTGTCGAAAGGCCCTCGTATATCGTCCTAGTTCCATCATGAGTGACTTTTTCCAATATATAAAGGAGATAGAGATATTTTACTTATATGTGGAGTTTAATTCGATATAATTGGTGATTTTAATTTAAATATAGATAGTGCAAGACCTGCTTATAATTTAAAAGCTAAACAATTTTAAAGTAAATCTAAATAAAAAATGCAACAGAATGTGATTTAACTTTAACTAGTGTTTTTAGTTTAGTTTTTATTATTCCGTATGTTATTTTTATTTGTTTATTTAAATTTTTACGCGGTTTGGCAACTAAAAATTGTATAGGATTAGACAAAAAAAACATAAAGCTAAAAAAAGGAATATTAAAATACTTAGTTATTAGTTGATACACAACTACAATTTAAATTTATCAGCCATTGTTTCTAGTCACTCATTCATATACTCATCCAATTAAAAACACATTTAGAAATTAAGAATGACTTTAATTTACTCTTAAACTGATTAGTACAACTTAACAGTTCTTAATTTCATACTCTAAAAGATTTTTATGGCTATAAATTATAGACTCGTACATTAAGAAATCATAGTTCTTGGAATTAGACTGTGTCAAATTGGAATTACTATCTGAGGTTTCGCCTTCGAATGCACAAGGCACCTTCAGTGATCTTTACTGATGTCTACAATCAAAGGTCTGACAGTCATGCCAATTTGACATGGTTTAATCCCAAGAACCATGATTTTCTAATTGACCAATGCCATGAAAGCATTCTATGTTCGACTTATATTTATTTATTCATCAAAAATAGATCCATAAATTTAAAATTTAAAATTAAAACAAAAGAACAAAGCTCAAACAACAACTACTAGCATAAGATGACTAACAGAAGTCACGTTGGAAAGTAATTTTCAATATTTAAAATTCATTTAAATTTTTACCTTCTAAGAACTCTTTAGTACCATAACACTCTTTTTTTATGAGGAACTTTTAATTTACATTTTTGTTGTTTTGTTGATACTTTTAAATTTCTGTGGTTATTAATTCCATATTTTTACGATATTTTATGTTACATTTCTTTGTATACATGAGAAATTTGCCCTAGCCACTAATAAATTACGTTTATTCTTTGTTTGATAAATATGAATATTTTTTCCCGTCTGCAAAGAGAGAATAGTTTCCAATGACAAACTAACACCATTTTGTGCCTTCGCCCTACACGGGGCTTGCTAGTCTATAGCGGTCTGATGAGCTCTAATAAGAGCGAAATCGCGATCGTCATTTGACAAAAATGGATCATTGTGTCTGCTGTGATGCAGAACATGTTCAAAACAAGGATCATATTCTTGTTATATATATATATATATATATATATATATATATATATATATATATAGATACTAAAATCAATAAAAATGCGCTTTCACACACCTTTATCAGAAATTATATATTTCTGCTATCTATATATATATATATATATATATATATATATATATATATATATATATATATATATATATATATATATATATATATATATATATATGTTAAATCACTTTCTTGCGAAATTACTTTTTAAAAAATTATTTTATTACTTGAAAAATACAAATTAAAATATATACATTTGAACTTGCAAAATTACAGCGTGACGTTTAACAAATGAGAAGCTAGACTGAACTTTACTGAACTGAACTGTATACAAAGAAAATAACTATTTATATGTTTCGTTATGCTGACTCAGTGGGAACTGTTTACTTCTTTCTTGAACACTTGGGTCAGGACGTGGGTTCTGCTGATGAAGCTTTCTTGGTATAGACTTGTTTTCGTAAACAAGTGGCACCTGCTGATATATGATACTTTTGTTATTGAGATAAGCTCGGCTTCTGAATACTGCGTTGGCGGGTGATATCTGATAGTCTGGGAACCAAGGTTGGCATAACTTGTATGATGAACTAGCTGGTGAGAATAGATATAACAACTCCCCCATCAAGATGAAAGTTGATGCGTGGAAGCAACTTTCAAGCTGAATGTTTGTTCAGGTTAAGTTCTATTTCTTCAGATTCTTCTATTGGTTCACCAACACGTATATTTGGTCGCCTTTTTGGAAATATTCTTCTCCATTGTACGAAATTTGTTCTGGACCTTGGTGGAGAAGGTGGGTAGTCATCACTATTGGCATTGACAATTCCAATACTGAGGTTTTTAGGTTTTCTTCTATAACATTTACAAAATATATACAGGATAATTAGACTGATGATCAGAGTTATGGTCAGGATCGTAAACCAACCGATATGTTTCTTTACGAATGGTTGATTGATTAGTCTGTCCAACTGATCAGAATATTCATTTAATTTATGTTGAGCTATATTTAAATTTTCTGTATCAATGTGGTGTAACTGAAGAGGCTTCAAGTCTGGTATGTGAATCTTTTCAGGGTAATGACTGCAGCAATCAAATGGAATTTGGATTGGAACGTTGCTGTAGGTAACATTGTCATAGGTATTTACAAATTTCTTCGCTAGAACTTTGGTGCTACCAATAAATGCACTGCACTCTGGTTGGAGTTTGATTATGGCGTTGGTACTGATTGTTTGGGTAACAACGTCTCTGGAACCACATTTAATGGTCACAGGTAAAGGGTCTGCAACGGCAACTAACCAGGAGTTTTGGTTAAGTTCTTGCACATGATAGTCTTTGGCTAGGATAACTGAAACTTGGCACGTTCTTGGAAGGCGATTGATTAATCGTAGTAACTGGGCTTCACAAACAGCATCACTGTCTATTGGATATGGCAGGATGTTGGAACATATTAGTGTTCGGCTGCTCAAAGATTTGCATGATTCCAAGTTGCGAATTGTGATGTATAATAATGAATCATCGTTTCGCGCAATTAAATTATTTGTTATTGAAAGAATGTGGTGAAGGCCTGTTCGATTATCCAAAATTGGTATTGGATATAAGTGAAAGAGAATATATTTTTCTGGATCTACTAATGGGATTTCGAGAACAAAAATTACTTTTGAATCATATTGATATGCCTTTAGTTCTATGATTTCGAGATATTGAGCCACACTTGAAGGGTGAATTAGCAAAGGTAAATTATTTCTCTGCAATGATTGAGATATGTGCTTTAGTGATTCTATTAGGTCAAAAGGTGTAATAATCGAACTGTGTAAAATTCGTAAACGGGCGAAAACAATTGAATTTATAATATCATTCAAGGAATTTTCAAGAAATGAATAGCTTTCCATTAATAGTTCGCAAATATTTAATATTTCTATTTGAGAGGAATAATATTTCAGATCGTCAGAAATATCCAGTATTGATTTTCGTATTTCTATTATGTCATTATTGAATGTTTCTTCGTCAATTTTAAGTTTCTGAATAGTTGAATTAAATTCTTTTATTACTGAGGTAGTTACTGAAATTTGATTTTTAAGAAGATTTTCGATTTGATATTCATCATGTGTTATTTTTTCTATACAGTCATTAAAATATTCACCATCGGAAGCATCTAAGTTTCCTGTAATTGCTTTCCAAAATGTTCCTATACCATTAAAAATTCCACGTTTTTCTCTAAAAATATATTTTTTAGTATCTGCCATTATTTCTGTATATTTTTGATTTACAGCTCCTGATATTTGTCTAAGGAGACTAATATGTGTTAGTACTTCAGATTTAAATGCTTTCATTCGTGGTACGTCTTCATTAATATTATTAATAAGGTTTTCTAAAATTCTATCATTATTTACAATTGTATCCTTAATTGGTTCTAAATCTTTATATACAAGTAATGTCCATTTATCATTAGATATTCTTATTTTTGCTTCTTCATGAAAGAAGACTCCTATCGTGTTGTTAATTGGACTTATGGAGTATTGGGACTGGACGACTGATGACAGTCCGAGGATGGTCCTGGAAGAGAAATTTGCTCGTAGTATGGTTTTAATCTATCAAAATTTATTTTAGATTTTTGTTTAGAATTGGGATTTAATAAAAGGGCTGAGTTTTGATAAATTTCGAGAATTTCGAAAGGGCCATTAAATTTGTTTTGAGCCTTATCTTTAATTTGGGATTCACGTACATATACTTTTTCACCTATTTTATAATCATAAGGATGTTTGGCAACATGTTGATCGAAACGTTCTTTTGCTTTTTCTTTTTGTTGTTTCGTTTTATTACGAGCAGATTTATAAAGGAATTGCATACGATTGTTTAAATCACGTATGTATTTTGATATGAGGTTTTTCTCATTATATAGGGTTTCAGGGGGTCTAGAAGAAGTATGTCCGAAAATTAGTTCAAAGGGCGTAAAACCGTGGGTTTTATTTTTCGTGTTATTGTAACAAATAACAGCATACGGAAGTACGTTGAACGGATGTTCATGTGGGTTTTCGGTTTGATTTGCTCTTATCATTTCGCTAAGTGTAGCGTGAAATCTTTCTAAAGAGCCGTTTGATTGGGGATGACCTACACTTGAAAATGTTATTTTTATGTCGTTTAGTTCACATAGGTCTTTCATTAATGTATTATTAAATTCACGGCCATAATCACAATGGATTCGTAGTGGGGTACCATAATGTTGGAAAAATAAAATAATAGTATTAACGATAGTTTTTGCCGTTTTATCTTCAATTGGATAAGCTTGGGTAAATTTAGTAAGTTCGTCTCGCATTGTCAAAGCATAGTTTTTAGATGGATATTCAAATATATCAATATTTATTCGTTCAAATGGTGTTTTCGGTGTTTCTGTTAGCACTAAAGGGTTGCTTAAATTTTTTCGGCATATTTTAATTTTTTGACATGTTTCACAACTTTTTATAAAGTTTTCTACATCTTTAATCATTTTGGGCCAATTATATTTTTCTTTGATGCGTCTTAAAGTTTCATTAATTCCGCGGTGTAAATTACTTTTGCCTAAATGGTATTGTTCCAATATAATTGGTATTTGGTCTTTATCTGGGATGGTTACAATATTTTGACAAATACATATTTTAATATCTTTGTCTGCAAAGATAAAAGAAAATATTTCAAGAATAGGAAGGTCTATTTTATTTCCGAGAAAATATATTGACAAAAGGTCAAATTCGTTTTGTCCTGTATAAATAATATAGAAAAGATGTTGGACTATATTTTCTGGGTCGAGTAACAAAGGAATTATGTAATATTTCCGATTTTTGACTGTTTTACTAGAGAAAATATTTAGTCTTTGCATTGAAAAATCTGCATTTTCTTCAAAAATGTCTTCTAATATTTCATGTTGTAATTCTCCTAAATTCTTTTGTTGAAAAAAGGTTATTATGTTTTTATGTGATTTATTTAGAAGTTGTTCATTTGAAGTTTCAATTTTTGAATAATCAATTAAAGATTTTGTTTCGTACATATTAGCAAATGTGTTGTAATCTTCGGTTATTTTTTCATCATCGAAATTTAAATTTGAGTTATTAGAATTTTCGTCATCGTCTTGATTTGTCGCAAAAATAGAAAGTTTTGATTGGAATTTTGCGCATTGATTAAAATGATTAATTTTAATTCTTGATAATGCGTCTGCGTTTTTATTAATCTTACCGGGTTTGTAAATTATTTCATACTCATATTCTTCGAGTTTAAGTCTCCAGCGTGCGAGTCTACTACCTGGGTCTTTAATTGAAAAAAGCCAAGTAAGAGGGCGGTGGTCTGTAATTAGTTTAAATTTTCTGCCAAAAAGATACGGGCGAAAATGTTTTACTGCCCATACAATTGCAAGGAGTTCACGTTCAATAGTTGAATAATTTGTTTCGGCTTTACATAAGGTTCTAGATGCATAGCCAATTGGTAAATCTTTTCCTACAGGTCCTTGTGATAACACAGCGCCTATTGCAAAAGCACTAGCATCTGTGGTTAAAAGAAATGGTTCGTTAAAATTTGGGTATATAAGAATTGGGTCAGAAATTAGCAATTTTTTCAGTTCATCAAAAGATTCTTTGCAATCAGAATCAAAGTCAAATTTTATTTCTTTTTTGAGTAGACGAGTAAGTGGTTTAGAAATTTTCGCAAAATTAGGAATGAATCGTCGATAATAGCCTGCTAAGCCAAGGAAAGATTTTATATCCTTAGGATTTTTTGGTTGGGGAAAATTTTGGATACATTCAATTTTTGTTGGATTCGTTTTAACACCGTCTTTAGTTATTACGTGTCCAAGATATGCTACTTCTTTGCGTAAAAATTCGCATTTGTCTGGTTGTATTTTAAGATTAGCTTTTCTTAGTCTTTTGAAAACTTCGCGTAATCGTTGGATATGTTCATCAATTGTAGCGGAATAGACTATAATATCGTCCATATAGACAAGACATCGTTCATTTAAGATTCCTAAAAGAATATTGTCCATTACACGTTGGAATGTAGATGGGGCATTCTTTAGTCCGAAGGGCATTCGTTTAAATTCATAATGACCGTTTTCTACTGAGAACGCTGTTTTTGAAATATCTTTGGGATCTATCTCTATCTGATGGAAACCAGAAGCGAGATCAAGAGTCGTGAAATATTGACACTGTCCAAGTTGGTCAAGTAAATCTGAGATATTAGGAAGTGGATATTTATCATTAACAGTGGATTCGTTCAGTTTTCTATAATCTATTACGATTCTCCATTTTTGTTTATTACTAGAGTCGATTTTTTTCGGTACAACCCAAACGGGAGATGACCAGGGAGAAATTGATGGTCTAATTATACCTTGTTGTAACATATTGTTTACTTGCGTTTTAACCTCTTGTTTATGTATTTGGGGATATCTATAAGATTTAGTAAAAATGGGTTTTGTATTATTCGTGTCTATCTTATGTTTAATTTCACTTGTGAAGGAAAGGTTGTCACCTTCTAGATAAAAAATGTCTTCAAAATTGACACAAAGATTTGTGATTAATTCTTTTTCTTCTTCGTTTAAATGGTCAAGTCTAAGCTGGGATCTAATAGTCGGGATTCTATTTAAAGTTTGAAATTCGGAAGATTCGGGAAAATTGAAATTAAGAAGTGTGTGTATCGAAAATGGTTCTATTTCGATATTTGAGAAATCAATTGTTTTTGGAATTGCATTCGCATTGATAATTGTTGTCAAAAATTCACCGTTTTGATTGACATGGACAAGGGCATTAGGGATATGTACTTTTTCTATTTCTTTTCGGTATAAAATAGCATCAGTATTGATTAGATGACATTTTAATTTAAAAACTTGTTCCGTTCTACCTTGTATAGTTATTTTATTTTTATTTGCCTCGTATGTTTCGAGTTTTGTTGAAGAATAATTGTCTTCAACTTTATACAATGGTAGTGTTTTAAAATTGGTAATAAGTTGTTTATTTTTTAAATCGATTGTACATTCGTAGTGTTCTAGGAAGTCAAGACCTAGAATTCCGTCAAAATCAATGTCTAAATTATAAATATAGACTTTGTGAGGGTCACCGTTGTTAAAATTTATCAAAGTTGATTCAGTTATTAAAAGTTTTTGTTCGGTAATGCCTTGAATTGTTGCATTTTCGGGGAAACGATTTGGAAAGTTCCTTACTGTATTTTCTTTGAAAATTGAAATACCTGCACCAGAATCTATGAGTAGTTTGAAAGTATTTGTTGCGTCTTTGATATAGTAAAGATTTTTAGGATTTATCGCAAGAAAAGGATTTAAAGAAATCGTTGTTCGGGGAAATTGAGTGAGGGATTCATATCGTCTAGCGTGAGAGTTTCTATTTGGGCTTGTATTTGATCTATTTCTTGATTGGGTGGATGGTTTTGATCTGGGGATAAAGGAAAATTTTGATTTTCCTCGATTGGAAAATTTTGATCGTTTTCGATTGATTCGTTAAAGTTTAAATTGGGATCTGGATTCTCATAAAAATTGTCGTATTCATTTTCGAATAAAGTAGAGGTGTCTTCATAAGAAGAGTATGAGGGATCTTGGTAATCTTGTTGATAATCTTGTTGATAGTCTTGATAATAGTCATTAAAATATTTTTCTTGATTATTATCTGTGCTAACTAAGTGAGCTTTAAAATTGGGATTTTTGTGAATTACTGAGGGTCGAGAATAATTAGAATTCGGTTGACGTTGGAAATTATTTTGATTTGATTGATTATTTATCATATTTGGGGTTTGCGTATTTGGGCTTCTTTGTTGTTGCATGTTTGGTCTTTGTGACTGAAGAGAATTTGTTTGCGGGGCAAACTGGGGTCGCTGAAAATTTGAGCTTTGGGAAAAATTGGGACGTGGTTGTCCGTTATTGGCATGGCATTGATTTGCTGAATGACCAGTACGTCCGCATTTAAAACATTTTTGTGTTTGAAAGTTTGTTTTTTTCAAAGATTGGTTGAATGGCTTTGGTGGGTTCGGTTTTGAAACTTTTTGAGATTCAAAATAAGACAATTGAAGTTCACGTCGAATACGTATTTGAGCTTCAAGAAGATCTCTTGGGTTACTGGCACGAATTATGTGTCCAATACGGGGTTCAAGACCAGTTAAGAGGGTACTCAGAGACATGGATTCGATTAGAGTTATTTGAGCTTGTTTTTGTTGTGGGGTGAGATTAGACTTTTGTATGTTAGCGTGCATTTTTGCATTTAGCACTTGAAGTCGGTTGAGAAAGGTTAAAGGACTTTCATTTGGTAATTGTTTAATACGTTGTAAGTCTTGTATTAAAGAAGACAAGTCTCGCGTATCTCCAAAGTGAGAATTTAAAAGTTGTTTTATTTCTAAATAAGAAATAGGGTTGCGAGAGCTTATTAGCTGCGCTGCTCTTGCACGTAATTTATTTTTTATGTGGATTACTAATAAATCTTTTTGATCGCGTGTAGACATATTGTAAGCACAATCACAAGCATTGAGAAATGTTTGGAGAAAAATTTGATCACCATCGTATTCAGGAATTATTGAAAATATTTCAGATAGTTTATATGGTTCAATTTCGGGTGTCTCAGGGACATTTTGTATTCCGTTATCAGTCATGGTTGCTCAATATATCAATATATCAAAATAAAATAATATAGGCACACAATATTATCAAATATAGGCACACAATATTATATAAAGGATACGAACTTAAAATTAAGAATTTAGGTTGATTGGCAGTACGTAAAGTAGTACACAAATCAACGTAAATTAAAGCAATACTAAAATCTACAAAATTCAAGTGGTTTTGTTTTGTTTGTCTGAAATTTGATTAACTGTATAATCAAAATTTGAAATTAAAATATTCTTTTGTATTTTTGAAACTTGTTTTTGAATTCAGTTTTTCGTTAACTAAATATCAAAATTGAAAAATCGAACAATTTCCTTAAATTTGAATAAATAAAATTCAATATTTTGGAAAATTGAAAAATATAAAGAAAATTAATAACGAGATGATTCAGTCTTACGTTACTAGTAGAAACATCAGACTTCGTCGTGTTCTCTGCAGCAAATTCTACCAGGGGTTTCACTAGGTGTTCCTAATCCGTAGATTGACTGCGAGTTGGTGACGTCGGGTCGTGATTTTCTCTGCTTTTCTTGAGTTTCAGTACTTCTTGTATTTTTCTTGGTTTTCACAGGTTCTTCTGAACAATGGATTGGGATCCTCCGTCGACAGTGAGAGTGCACAAGGGCTTCGTGTTCTGTTAGACGTTTTCAGATCCTACCGACTGCGCCAGTTTGTTAAATCACTTTCTTGCGAAATTACTTTTTTAAAAAATTATTTTATTACTTGAAAAATACAAATTAAAATATATACATTTGAACTTGCAAAATTACAGCGTGACGTTTAACAAATGAGAAGCTAGACTGAACTTTACTGAACTGAACTGTATACAAAGAAAATAACTATTTATATGTTTCGTTATGTTGACTCAGTGGGAACTGTTTACTTCTTTCTTGAACACTTGGGTCAGGACGTGGGTTCTGCTGATGAAGCTTTCTTGGTATAGACTTGTTTTCGTAAACAAGTGGCACCTGCTGATATATGATACTTTTGTTATTGAGATAAGCTCGGCTTCTGAATACTGCGTTGGCGGGTGATATCTGATAGTCTGGGAACCAAGGTTGGCATAACTTGTATGATGAACTAGCTGGTGAGAATAGATATAACATATATATATATACATATATATAGGGAGTCCCACTAAGGGCGGCCGGGTAGCTTTTCTCAGAAACTATGAAAGCTACAGCTTCGCGAAAAAAAATTTCATCACTAAAGTAGCTAAGAGAAACTGCTGGAAAATATTTTCAAGTTTGCAGAACTACCGCAAGATGGCGTACCTGCAATGGTAAATAAAAAAACACTTTTTTTGCAAAAATACCCAATATGAGATAACATTTTGATAACAGCAACAAAAACTCCAACCAAATCTGCGTCAGTTTTGTTAAAGGGGTTTTGTCATATTTCCAATAATAAGGGTTTGGGAAGGTGATGAATAAATCAACTTTCAAAGCGCTCTGTCTCCTACATCTTTTATCACAAACGTAACAAACAAACCTGCCAAAACATGAAAATGTAAGTTTTTCACAGTGTTGAAATCTTAGTGTCATTTCTATTAAAAAATGGTTCAATATTTCATAAAAAAGGGTTCTATACTTAGCCCTAATTTCTTCAGGTGAAAGCTTAGCAAGCTTACGTTTGTAATGATTTATTTCTGTAATAGAATTTGCTTTGTTAAACATGGCATTAAAAAAATGTTCATTTCTTTTTTTACAGAGCGCCTCATGATAGCGTTTTATATTGGATATGCAAAAATGAATTTCAAGCAATTTTTTTGAAGAACGCAAAATAGTATGTCCGTGATTGACACAATGTCATTAAACACAGAAACGTGAATTCAAAATCGTTCATCTCACCAAAAAATCCTTTAACAAGGCGGATTGATTTTTCATCAGATTTGTCACAGTTTGTAATAAATTCAAAGACGTCTTTTAATTTATTCCAGTTTTGAACAATCACATTTACTAACTTCAAGTTGTAACAACACTATAAATAAGTATAACACAAAAACAGTCAAGTTAACTGCAAAGGAACTCACCGGTTGCAGCGAAATCCGAGAAAATAAAAGTAAACAACCACAACTGAAAAACACGTGGGTGTAGTGTACTGCGCCTGCAATTCACGCTCGACGTCATTAGATACGCGTTGTCATGGCAAAATAGTAGGAAAATCGTAAACTAAACATAGCCCCCTCAGCAAAGTCAAAGCGGTTTGCGCCACTGTTATAGTTGTTATAATAAAGTTTGATTGAAAGTTTTAAAAAGACATGCCGCCAACGGTCAAGTAAAATATTTATTCAGATGTACAGTTTATTTTTTACCAATTAGGTGAATAAATGAATGTAAAAACTAAAATTTTAAGAGATATATATATAATAAATATAGTTAGATGTTTGCTTGTTTATTTTTCCTGGTGAAGTAGCACTTCACCTACTTCACCCGAATAGCCGCCACTGACTTGGATATTTATTTACTTATTTACAATAAGTTTAGATTAGATTACAGAACAATTTTACATTATTACATTTGCTTATAATTAATAGTTATAAAAATATATTTTTTAAATATCAGCACCTAGATGTTGAAACATCTGTATTTGCTGAGTTCATATTAACCTAAATTATATAATTAAAAAGTATTTATATTTTTATCACACAATATTCCTAAACTAAATGTACATGAAATTTAAACAGATAAGACTAGCAGAAGAAAAAAATCAAATAAACAATTTTTCAAATTGGCAATAATTGTTGTATATTACATTTTTACAGAGAATTTTAAACTGATTTTGATTTTTACACTCTCTTACATCACCCGGTAGTAAGTTATATGCTTTTGGTCCAATATAATTTATGTATCTTAAGTTGAGGTTATTGTGACTTATGGGTAGTTGCATTTGTCTGTCATGTCTGGTTCGTGTGTCATAGCTATGATTTACTATATTTTGCAAATTTGGATGGATGTGGAAATATGAGCAAATTACTAATAGGTATATTGATCTAATGTTAAGAATATCTTTATTAAAAAGTAATTGTCTTGGAAATAATATATTTTTTTTAAACATAATTTTTAGTATGTACTTTTGTACTATATTTAATTTATATAGACTATTATTATATAGACCCCCCCATACCAGAATCCCATATCTTAAGATCGATTTAACAAATGCCTTATAGATTGTGATTAAGATTTTTTTATTTAAAAATTCTCTTAATAAATAAAATTTATGAATGAGTTTATCAATAATAATACCTAGGTATTTTGTTGAAGATGTTAATGCTGGTATATAATGGTCTGTTTGTACTAGTGAGGGAGAAAGCAATATAATTGGTTTTTTTTAAGTTCAGAGTTAATTTATAGGTTTGAAGCCAGTTCTTTATTGTAGTAAGACTATTAACTGTTTTATTTTTTACAGATTCCCATGTATCCCCTGATATAATAATTGCTGTATCATCTGCATAAGAGATGGTTAAGCCATCAATTCTCAATGTTAATAATGAGTTTATATAGGTAATGAAAAGTATTGGTCCCAAGACTGTTCCTTGAGGAACGCCAATGATGATTTTTTCTTTATTGCTTAGAGTATTATTTAATCTGACCATTTGATAACGTTGTGATAAGTAATTGTCAAACAATTTATAGGCCGTTCCTCTTATACCATAATTATGAAGAACATTTAGAAGTTCCTTGTGAGGCACAGTGTCAAACGCCTTTGCAAGATCTAGAAATATACCTGAACATTTTTTGCTTGAATTCAGATTATTAACCACTTCTGTTATTAATCTATGCATAGCGTCCTCTGTACTGCTCCCCTCAAGAAACCCAAACTGATTTTTTGACAAAATATCATTAATTTTGAAAAATTCAATTAGTCTATTTTTTACACATTTTTCAAAGAGTTTGGCAAAATTAGTAATTAAACTTATTGGTCGATAGTTATGGATAGAAGTTTTAGAACCCGATTTATGAATGGGTGTAATTATTGAGGTTTTAAATGCAGAAGGAACAATTCCACTTTCAAATATTAAGTTTATTATGTGTAAGAGGGGGCTGATAATTTCTGGATGTATCTGCTTTATAGTTTTTGCTCTTATACCATCACATCCCGGTGTGCTGTTATTTTTTAATGTAGCAACAAATGATATTAATTCATTCCTTGTTACAGGCTTCAAGTATATAGAATTAACCATAGGTGGGTTTAAATGATGTTCTATTTGTGGCAGGGGTATAGCTTTTTCCATTTCAATTCCAATATTTATATAATATTCATTGCAGAAATTAGCCATTTCAAAAGAATCAGTGAAATTCACACCATCATTATTTTTTACATTTATTAAATTAGAAATATTTTTACTGCTTTCATAGGTGGCATCCTTAATTATTTCATAGAGTTTTTTCATGTTATTTTTATTATCTTCTATTCGATTCTTATAGTAATTATTTTTTTGCTTATGTAATAATTTATTTAAAATATTGCGATATTCTTTGTAATCCTTTTCCAGTTGTGTACTATAATTATTTAAAAGTTTCCTTTTGATCTTATCTCTCCTTTTAATTGATATTATAATTCCATCTGTAATCCAGCTTTTAATTTTTTTGTGTTTTTTAAATTTAATTGTGTGTGTCTGTTGCACTAGATAAAAATTCATTATACATTGTTAAAAATATATTTGTTGCAATTTCAGGGTTTTTTTCATTTATAACAATAGACCAATTAGCTTCGCTCAATAGTTGTTTCAATTTAAGGATATTTAGATTTGATTTTTTTATAATTTCTTGACTACCTATTGCATTTCCCTCAGAAATTTTATTCTTATTAACAAAAAGCATCACTGGTCTATTATCTGTTATATCTTCATTCACAATAAAAGAACTGAAATACAAATTGTTTAACTTTAATTTTTTCTTAACAAAAATGTGGTCGAGGCATGTTTTTGAAAGAGGTCTTGTGACCGAGTTGATATACGACTCAAAGCCCAGAGCATTTATCATAGCAAGATAATTAGCGACATTATTGTCATTGTTATCCAAAAAATATTTATATTAGCATCTCCTACAAATATTTCAATATTGGATATAGTCAGCGTTTCTAGATAAGTTTGTATGTCATTAATAAAGTCGTTTTTTGAGATAGGTGGGGGCTTATATATTCCTGTTAAACCAAAAGTTATGTTGTTTACCTCAAAAACTAGCCTACTCACAGTTGCAATGTTTTTATTTAAACTTCTGATATTAAAATGTATTAATTTTAAAATGCACTCTTGTTCATTATTTTTAACAATAGAATTTATTGTCTCTAAATCCACCATTGTACCTTGATCGCTGTTTCCTAAATTTATATTGTCTAGTATGTCATCCTGATCGTTGTGAACCATTGTTTAAGAGTTATAGTCAATTTTATTTTTCAAAATTCCAACATGGTATTTTATGGATGGACATTCTGAATCAAATGCAGAGTGATTTGTATTGTTGTTTAGTTTATAGATTTTATTGGCCGTCAAACAGTTTGCAATGCATTTTTTATTTTCACTTGCACATTCTAGGGTACTATGAACTCCCGCACAATTTCCACATACTTGTTCCTTCGTACATTTATTATTTTTATGATTAAAACCTTGACACTGATAACAGCGAGACACCGTTAGGTCTTCGTATACAGGTAGGCGCTCCCAATCTAGATATATCTTTCCATGTCTTAGTATTTTGACATACAAACTTCCCGAACATTCAGCTAGTATTGTTGAAGCATTTCGTTTATTTTTGGTTCTCCTAATATACGTAATTTTCAGATGTTCAGTTGCATTAATCCAGTTATTTTGTTTACGGATTTTCTCCTCTAAAACATCAGCTGATTCCTCACCAATATACCCGGCTATTTTTAGTCTTGGCAAAATTTTCTTCGGTTGTTCAATTTCATACTTTTGTTTAAGTTTAATTTCCGCTTCTTCCTTAAATCGTTTCATGTCCTGTATTGTGTCACATCGCAGAACTATGTTTCCCTGTTTTGTCTCCTTCATGTTTCTAATTCCCACACTTATTTTTGCAGGATTTATTGATCTCTGTATTTCTTTCTTTGTCACCTGTGCATTTTGTGTCACCTTAGGTTTAATTAGTATTGTTGGAAAATTAGTTTTAAGTTCCACTTTGTTGTTAAGGTTATTTTGCAGCACATTAGCATAAGTGTTATCCTTTTGTAAAGATATTTTAATTGTTTCTAAATCCCTTTTCATTTCTTCCATCATTTTGATCATACAAGGCATTCTTGCGATGAGCATTTTACATTCCTCGCATATTAATAGCAATACCCTCTTTTGGAGAGGCATACATTTTACTTCCGATGGAGTTACATTTGCACATTTTTTGTGAATTCTGTTTAAACATGAGTCCCATTTATATTCGTCCTATGAACACGTTTGTTTACATTTTACACAAAGTTCATTGCCCTCCATATTGATTTGTTTATTTTTGTTTGTTTATCGTTCATACATTCCTCGGATTCCACGACTATTTCACTTTCGACCCGGCAAAAAAAAAAAAAAATAACTTGTTTGCCAGAGAGGAATGTATTAAAAACAATTTTTTTGTTGTTGGAAATTATTATTGTTTGATTCTTTAATGCGTTTTCACAATTATGCACTGAATTTATTGGTTTGAAATTTTACTAATGAAACAGGCAATTATGAAACCCATCACTGTGCAAAAAAATCAAAATTTTCTGTGCACTTTAACCACTGAAATCTTTAGCAACACTCAGCAGTGAAATAAACACTTTTTACTTTCGTCGTGCGTCATATGCAACTTATTATGGATGATTCATTTATGCACATAGACATGATCAACTACTAGGTGCAATAATCTGTGTTTTATTGCTTTATGTAATAAAAAACTTCAGTTTTTGTAACCAAGTCTGTAATATATCAATATCAATAAAGGTTAGATTAGATTAGGTTCATTTACATTAAATCATTGGTATTACCTTCAAGCCCCTTATTTACTTTATTGGTTTTATTACTAATCTCAGCCATCGTTTGGTCACTTGTTTCATCTGGTATTCCATTATTTCTAATTTGTTCATATGTATCAATATTCTCCTCATCTGATGAACAGATATCTCCAATGCCAATTTCTACAGCATTTTCTACAAGATTTTGTTGCTCATTTTGTTCAAATTTGAAATCATCCTTTTCGAGTTTCCTTACATTCACTATCACCTCAACATTTTCAAGTATACCTTCCATAATTGTCCAAAAAATCACATAACTAGATATAATTTTCCTCCTCTGTGACCAGACCTATAAATTGTGAAATAATTTTTTTATTAGTTAAATGAATTTGAAAAGGTTAGAAAATGACATTGAATGTAAATAAACATAGATTACAAATAATTGAATTTTTGCTTCTAAAGACATTACTATAAATCGATGTCATATAAGCAGTTATTTGTATATATTTTTCTAAAAATTAATGGTAAAAATAGCAAATGGTTAATTGGAACTGATTAAAAATTGTTTGGACAAAGTGCACATAGAAGTTATTTGTGTAAAACTTTTAAACTAAGGCAAAACCTAGCCTAACTGTACTGGCTCAATGTCACTGGAAATAAGGGTCAAGCGAGAACTTTTGTCCATCTACACCCATCCATTTAATGTTTTAGAACTACAGGTATATATATAATATATATATATAATATATATATATATATATATATATATATATACATACTAAATAGAAACAGTAGATTAATTTGTAAAAGTATTGTGCAAATGCACTAATATTTCTACATTTTAAGTTACATTTTTTTATAATGACAGAATGAATCAAAATGCATTCTTTTAATGTATATAAATTTTCAATGTCAAATAAGTTTTTTGGTACATATAAATTTATTGTTGGTTCCATGTAGTTCTCACTGGGCAATGAGGTGGTAAATTTGAACAATGTTTTAACCAATGAAATAATTGTAAGATTGGGTATTCCACAAAGAAGTCTCTTGTCTCCCATGTTTGTATGTTCTATTAATGATTTGAAAAATGTTATCTGAAAATGTCATTACCTGGCAAAAGCATTTGATTGTGTCAACCACGGAGCACTGTTAGACAAGCTCGAATACTATAGTTTTCGTGGAACATCAAAACTGTGGTTTAAATCTTACCTTGAAGAAAGGAAACAGGTAACACAGTTTGAGCAAGCAGCAGCTGTGTTGTGATGATTATAATGGTTCTGCGAGATCAACACAGTTACATGTGACTGTTGGCAACCCATAGGGATCTGTTTTGGGCCCTGTCATATTCCTCCGTTTCTTAGAGGAGTTAACTTGTCTTCCAATGAGGGGAAATTTTACCTTGTTTGCAAATGGAACAACAAAATGTTGGTCATCTGAGAATGTAGGCCAATAAAAAAAACTAAATATATAATCTTTAAAGACAAATGATCAATACTTGAATAATGAGATTATCCTGGGATATTCATATTAAAAATATTCTAAGAAAGTTAGCATCGAGTCTATTGGCTATTAAACCCACCAGGAACACTTTAAACAAGGCGGCGGCTATGGAAGTGTACCACGCCTTGTCGGGTGCCATGTTAGGAATTGTTTGCCACTTTGGGGCTATACCATCACTTTTAGAACTGATTTTGTTTTTTATTACAGAGAAGGGCAATATGTCTAATAGAAAAAATACCACCCACTACTTCATGCACATTGTTTTTCAAAAAAAAATCCAATATTGACATTTCATGACCTATATATGAATCACTCTCTCTTACACAAATACAACTTCCAAGGATCTTTTGCAAAAAGATGAGGTATTCACATTTTACAAGGTTTAGAAATATTATATTAATTCCACAATATTGTCAGTAACTTATAATTCTCTTTATTATTTTGGAAAATCCCTATATCCCAAAGCAAAGCCCAATAATAAAATTCGATTCCAAAATAAAACATTTTCTTACTGATTCCACACATTACTCTATAACTAAATTCACAGAAAAGACATATATTTAACTCAAATGTAGGTAGTGCATAGGTGAAAACTATTGTTATGCTATTTTATTTATATAAGCCAGTATTAGTATTAGTATAGGAAAATTAGTGTATTGCACAGCTGTTATGCTTTTCAATAAATGTTTCATTCATAATAATAATAAAACAATATAATAAATGACTCTTTCAGATTTTTAGTAGAAGTAGACATTGACATATTGATGAATATCCACCAACAGTTTATATATGAAACAGAAGGAATCATGATTCTGTGAGACTTAAAATCTGGGTCTACAAGATGGTTGTTGGTGTTAAATTGTTCACGACTCTGATACATCTATTCTGTGCTTAAAAATATCCTTAAATGTTCACTCTCCCACCCCAAAATTGGACAGCATAATACATTTTTGAAAGAAACATCCATAATATACCATTCTTAGCTAATATAGAGTTAACTTTTAATTTAAGATTTATTAAATGAGTCTCATATTTTAAGTTAACAGCTGCATAATTGTCAAATCTAAATTTTTATTTTTAAATATTGCAAAAGCTTTATAATCTTTGTTAGGGCCTAATCAATTTTTTTTCAACTGTTGACGACCTAATGTTACATATGTAATCAATAAGATAATATATCTGATTTGATTACTGTCTTTTGACAATTCTTTTTTAACTTAGTGGTATTAAACCATTGGGTTATATCTCTCACAGCATTTCTTGCCTTATCATTCAAACAGTTGCAATCTTTATCACTCACTACACATGCGGTATCATCTGCATATATTGTAATCTTTCCTGAGACATACAATTGGAGATCGCTGACAAACACATCATACAGGAGTGGCCTCAATACCGACCTTTGTGGCACCCCATATTCCATGTATTTAACGGAGAATTTATATTCATCTCCCTTATTATGCATATGAATTGCCAACTACCAGATAAATAAGACTTAAACCACTCCAATGCAATACCACTTACCCCATATTTTTCTAATTTATTTAAGAGTATATTATGGGTAATTACGTCAAAAGGTTTAGATATTCGATTTTATTTAACATATACTCGAGCTCGCACATGTTATTTCCCAAAATAAGAAAAAAGTTTTATATGTCCAATAATAGGCTCTTCTGTCCACACATAAAGGATTATTTAAATATGGTTTATGAAACCATTTTGCTTTTGTTCTGATGTTAGAATTAGATACGCCTATATAAAATTAAATATTTTATAACTCTCGACTCTTATCATCAATGACCTCTATTAAGAGTTTTTTGCTTATCTTCTTCCAAAGGAATCACGTCTCATTGTTTGTTTGGTGATCTTTCGAAAAGTCAAACTTTTTCCAAGAATATTCGCCATGAAATGTGAATCCAACTCAATTTACTGGTAAAATACGTTCTTTACTATACAAAATAAACGCAATTACCTTTAACGAAAATCGGTAGAAGAATCACACCATAAATTAAACAATTTACATAATTTTATACAAACTAGACTTGCCTGACCGCTTCTTTCTATCTATTTTTAATGGAAATTTATTTAATTAATTTATACCCCATTTATTTAAAAAATATAACTGAAATGACACTGACCCACACAAGGTTGCCAACATCCTCTATCATTGTAATGATTGACGATTGTATGGCCCTTGTTTTTGTTTATAAATATAAAGAAGGGCAGGAAGGACATGGCCTACACCGCTAGATATTAGGAGAAGGAGAAGCTGCTAATTCTTATATTATTAGCAAACAAAAATCCAAACTTTTATCTATATATATATTTCAAATCTGATTTCCGATTATTTGAGGTGTGATTTTATGGCTTTAGTGATGCGTTTATCGACGACCCTGGCCTGACTTCCTAAAAGTATGGATTTTTTAACAAAATCGTTGTTTTATATAGTCTCGGAAGACTGACGCGGTTTATTTACAGCAAACCTAACCTACCATAATCTACATTTTTATTAATTAGTATTGTTGAACAAAAAAATCTAGCACTTTTTTACTACAGCTTTTTCTCTCAGATTTTTGTAATTTTTTAACATAAACGTATATTCCGAGTCGCTAATCACAATCCGAAGTCAAACCGATTCGGCAACGTTTCGTTTCTGAATTATTCTTCAAAATCTCAATTTCACTTTTTAATGGATTTCTCTTTTTTACTTAAAAAATTTCCTTTCATTTAGTATAAATTTGATGGAAGTGATATTATACCGTGTAATTAGTTGAAAATATCTATTTTATTGCGGTTTTATGACTAAAAATCACATTAATAGAGCAGTAAAAACAAAATGGTTTTTACACTACGTCATCCGTAAGTTTTTTTTGGAGGTTGGTGCTACTGAAAATTACGTAATTTGAATTAGAAAACGTCAGTTTCAAATAAATTAAAACGCGGCAAAACGCAGTTCACTTCAAGGTATTTATTTACTTTCATATACCATCGCCGATTTTGATGATTTTTTATATATAGGTGGAGTTTGGTGTTGTGATAACGAATCCGAAGTCAATTTTTTTCGATCACGTTTGGTTTTTGAGTTATACGTTTTTAAAAGCTCATAAATATCCTAAAGCGGATTTATTTTTCTTTTTCCCTTTTTTAAAGAGGCGTAACATACATTTTCTTTTTGTTTTTCTTGCCTCAAGACTCTGAAAATTGTCGTATTTCATATTTTTTTGGACTAGTACTTTTTTTTTGTGTTGGCATCTTCTTGAAAAACGATCGAGATACAATTTTAAAGAGAAATTTTAATTAATACATTTTGATTATGGATACTTTTGTTACATAAGTGTATCGGTACCACCAGGAGCGTGCACGCATTATGTGCTACTAGGTATAATAGTGAGTGGCTCAGCAAAACGTTACCGCGAGGCGGCAGACTACGTGATGTGAGAAGGCATGCCGCGACACTGGACCAGGTAGTCCGTAAAAGAGGAGCACTAAAAATTTTTAGTATTAGTGTTAAAAATTAGGCACCGAGAATTGTGGGAACGTCCATAGTGTTATAATTTTAATAAATGTTAGTTAAGTGATCGGCAGTCGATTTATTTCTCTTGCGACCCACAAAAGCGGAACCCTCATCACCCGTTAAAACCCTAACATGGGAATTGTCTCTGGCGGAGGTCCGGTACCACCCCCCTGTTGTTACAACTTTAAACTTTAAAGGGTAACATTAGAGATTTTTATTTATTATGGCGTTAATAATGATTTGGTCTTAAACAAGGTTTTCTTGTCTAAGCGTTTGATTATTTATTATGGATTTAATGATGGTTTTTATCAACTAACTTAATGCTAACGGGACAAATCCACCTAACAAATAGGTTTTGTTAAAACAAATCTCTGGTTTAATCATAGATATATATAACTATTTAATATAGACTCGAAATTTTGTGGGCGCGCTTCCTTTAAAGCAAATCTAACCAATCCTAACCTAACCTAATCGCCATCTTTAATAATTATAAGTTTTGTTAAAACAAGAACTCAGTACTGGGCCTGGCAACGCCGGAATAGAGTGGAAGGCATAATGAATAAGCTTAGTTTCAGGACTAGTACTAATGAGGAGTCTTCCGGTTCGTCTCGTCGAAGGCAGACCTTTGTGTTATTAACATAAGTGGTTCCAGGTGTTCGGTTTTGCTGCCTTATTTCGGGGGTAAACGAGAGACTCATCCGCTCAGAGTGGAAACTAACGATCCCGCAAGAAAGGGGGCAGACGCTGTGAACATGTGAGGCCTAGTTATTCCTGCATCCTATCCCGTTCGTCTGCGCAGTTCTACATAGAATATTAGCGTAATGGCCGCTATGTGGCGGTAGTGGGAGGGGTAAGGGGATAGCTTGAAAGAAAAGGTCATCTCGTGAAACCAGTAGTACTCTCAAGGGGCATCTAGTGGAAGCCAAGCTACATTTCAAAAATTAAAAAGTTATTTGAAAGATTCGGGGTGTTTCGGGAGCTTAGAGCTCGCCATCTGGACATCCTACCTATTGGGCTGGAGAATGGCGCTGAAAGCA
Organism: Kuschelorhynchus macadamiae; assembly: GCA_030620095.1. Lineage (NCBI taxonomy): Eukaryota > Metazoa > Arthropoda > Insecta > Coleoptera > Curculionidae > Kuschelorhynchus > Kuschelorhynchus macadamiae. Next base: position 82,154 of record JAUTXW010001009.1, on the reverse strand, counting down.
AAAAAGTGGCAGCCGACTCCATTTTGAAAATGAAAGAAAGGAAAGGGAGTCTTCCGGTTCGTCTCGTCGAATGCAGACCTCTGTGTTGTTAACATAAGTGGTGCCACGTGTTCGGTTTTGCTGCTTTATTTCGGAGGGAAACGGGAGACTCAACCGCTCAGTGTGGAAAAACGACCCCGCTAGAAAGGGAGCAGACGCTGTGAGCGTGTGAGGCCTAGTTGTTCCTGCATTGTATCCCGTTCGTCTGCCGCAGTTCTATATAGAATATTAGCGTAACGGCCGCTACGTGGCGGGAGTGGGAGGGGTAAGGGGATAGCTTGAAAGAAAGGGTCATCTCGTGATATCAGTATTACTCTCAAGGGGCACCTAGTGGAAGCCAAGATGCATTTCAGAATTTAAAAAAGGAAAAAATCAAGAGTTATTTGATAAATTCGGGGTGTTCGGGAGCTAAGAGCTCGCCATCCGGACATCCTACCTATTTGGCTGGAGAATGGCGCTGAAAGCAAAAACGTGGCAGCCGACTCCATTTGAGAAAGAAAGAAAGGAAAGAAGAAAGACTAGCTCTAATCATTTGTTATTTTTAAAAGATAGTTGGAGGTCGTTTAGTAAACAGAAACAAAATGTGAGATTCATGTTTTCTGTAACTTTTACAAGAAAAAAGCATTTATTGTAAATAAAGATTAGTGAGAATTATATATTTTAGTTACTAACTAACTACTAATCAGCATACAAGCTTAAACTTCCGCGTTAAAAATCGTATCTGAAGAAGCAGAATAAACAAATTTTTTAGTGATTTTTTATTAAAAAAATTGACCCTTCCAGGGTTAATTATTTTTAAAAACGTCTAATTTACAATAATCCTCCAAAAGAATACCCAAAAAGTGTAAAAATTGTGGGTTTATAAAGCTCACCTTAACCACCCTGACCACTTTAAAAAATGTCTACTTTCTTTCTTAGCAATCGTAGCGATTCCAGCTTTGAAAATAACATACATGACATTGTGAAGGATGAAATCAAAGAAAGCTTAAACATAGAATTTCCAGATTTGGTCATGCGAGAAGTGATAGATTTTGAAAAAAAATTTAGTCCACAAAGTTTTAAAAGTGAGCCAATGTGTGCTGACAGACATAATAAGTCCGATTCAAATTTGAAATCTGAAAATCTGGCCCTACAACAAGAAACCGAAATCAGTGCTGAAGATTTTGATTTAGAATTTACAGAAACAAATCTATATTTACCTTCATTGATTATAAACGAGAATGACTCAAACACTTATAACCCGATAGATAGGGCCAATAAGAAATTGAAAGATTTTTGTAACATTATACTGGATAAAGTGGAGAGTGTGTCAATGCAGGAATGTTTTAATGATGTGATAAATACAAGGTACATAGTATTTTACAAAGATTTTTATATTTGGTAGTTTTTAAACATATGAACAAGTCACTATAATGTAGAGTGGACATCAAGAATTTAATTAAGATTTCTCTTAGTATATATATATATATATATATATATATATATATATATATATATATATATATATCAGGAAGAAATTTTGTTTTATTAAAGAAATCCAATAATATTCTTACATAAAAAATAGACCAAAAAGTTTTTATTTAAAATTTGTTCGTTTGCGTGTCCAGTTTTCTTATCGACTGTCCCACATTCTTGAATTAATAACAAGAAATATTTTCTTGGTCATAAATTTTTAAAGAAATTCATTCATGCCCTCGGAAATATTTCTGATAATAATTCAAGCTCAAGTGAAAATAGCACAGGGGTTGCTTAGTATCTGTAGGTGCTATAAGATAATTTAAGTTATTATTTCCCCTTTATCCTGTTTTGGCAGTACAAGATAGAATTTTATATTCTAGAGAACTTGATGTTGATAAAGACCATACAAAGAATATTAATGTTAAAGAGGAAGATGATGAGGAAACTTTCAATGAATCGTGTTCTATGATACATGAAGAAACCAGTGTCAAATGCTATAAGGAAGGGGACTCCTCTGAGGAGTAGGTATTTTCCACTCCATTTATCCTCCTTTGTCAGTAGAATAGAATAGAAAAATGTTTATAATGTAATAATATTTTTTATTTTATTTTACAAATTTACGGGTCACCCAGTTTAAAAGAATAGTACTAAACTCTAAAAGTAAATAAGCATAACAAAAATAGTATAAACTAAATTAGGTAAAACATAGAACTACAAAATTGTGTTTATAAAATAGTTTCTTTTTTTTTTTGGTAACAACAATTCAAGCAAAATAGTTTATTTAAAGTACTATTAACACATATGTAATTATTTCAATTAACTAAAATTTAAGGATGGCATTTTATTTAATATGTACACTAACAATTTAATTATTGAAAAAGTATAAGTGAAAATCTATATTAATAGAAAAAAAAACTTCTGTTAACTTCAATAACAAATATTTATAACATATAGCTAGTACTAATAATTTTCGACTTACTGATTCTTATTTCATGAAACTAAAATCCCAGGAAGAAATTTTATTTCATTGGTGAAATCCAATAACATTCATACATTGCATTAAAAATGGACCAAGTTTTTATTAATAATTATTAATTTTGTGTTTTTATTTAACATTCTTATTGCCAGCACAGTTATAAAATAATAAAAGCAATGTCAATAAACCATTTCCTCCGGGGCACTAAATTAGTAAACAACATACTTCTAAAATCACTAAAAAAAAAACAATAAAAACACAGCACACAACAGCCAAAATATGTACTTAAATTTTTGGGTTTTCTTTTCTATAAAATTTTAAAATGAAAATGAATAGAAACATCTGGATTTTGCATAATATATAATATGTTACGACAGCTTTCCTAAATGTCTGAATATCATTTATTTGTTGAATGTTTTCTGATAATTGGCGGTAGGCTCAAATGGCCATGTAGTATGGACCATTTGCATAAAATGTGGCACTATGGGCTGGCACCCTCAGACTATTATGCCCCCTTGTCACCATCTTCATGTCACGTGTGTAAAATTCACCCAAGAAGTAAAGAGATGGAACAGTCATAATGTTTTTAGGTATGAAATTTTCTTACTGACTAACCCACGTTCTAGAATTAATAACTGGAAATATTTTCTTATGCATACATTTGTAATGGAATTTATTCAGGCCCTTGGAAATATTTCCAGTAATATTTCAAGCGCTAGTGAAAGTCGCACCAGGATTGCTTAAGTGAAGTGGTTTAGTCAATAGGAAATGATGAACTTGAAGACCTGTCGGTCCATCAATGATTTGGGTGTAATCTTCGATAGCTCCCTCTCTTTTAACACATTGAGCAAATGGTGCTGAAGGCTTTTAGAATGCTGGGCTTCATCAAGCGCCATACCAAGCATATCACAGATACAAGGCCCATTATCTTTCTATGCAATGCCCTTGTTAGAAGTATTTTGGAGTTCTGTTGTTTGGTGTCCTTAACATTTCTACATTAACATGATCGAAAGAGGGCAGAACAAGTTTGCAAAATATTTGTTATACAAACATTTTTTTCTCTCTCATGACCTCCCTTATGACACCAGACTTCTGCTTGGTGGCATGAGGTGCTTGGAGTATTATAGGAGAGTTGTCATGGTGGTGTTCCTTTACAAAGTTCTGAATGGATGTATGGACTGTGAAATACTTACTGAGTCTGTCTTCTTTCATGCACTGATCAGACATACGAGATAGTTCCAGCTTTTCTTTGCGAATCCACACAGGACTAATTACGGTTTCAATGCATTTACAGATCGGCTTCTCAGAAATTACAACAGACATTTTCTGGATGTTGATGTTTTTCGGATGAGTTTTGGCGCTTTTTGTGAAGTTTGTTGTAATGATTAGTATTCTTATATTGTTAAAATGCTTTGTTTTTTGTTTTTCTTGTAGGCTTGTACATAAATTTATATAGTTTTTTTGTTTTGAGTTAGTGGATACGTTTAAACCATACCATTTGGAGGTTGTCTCTGTAGAGTATGTTATTTGAAATAAATAAATGAAGTGCCATTCTTGTCGAATACCCTCAATTTTAATGGTAGATGATTAAAAATGTTTTTACTGGTATATATCAGTTTTATTTGGGAAGTTGTTGGTATTGGTAAAGTAACTGTATTGGGAGACCAGGTAATTCTGACAGCTGCAGATTGTGCTGATTTCAGGATAAAGATATAATTATAAATATTGCATTAAAAAGTTGCTTTGCACAATTTCCTCATAAACAATTGCCATACCTTTTCTATTAGTCCAAAATAGGCATTCCGAATGACCAATTTGTCAAGTTGCAGACTCAAAACCCAAAGAGCATAGAAGCCAAATTCTTAAATTTTTAATATGACCCTTATCAACAAACAGTTCTAAGTATTTACTTTCATTTAGGAGTTTCGCAATTATGTTATCTAGACTCACATTAAATGTACATTTAAAATTCATATTAGTTTTGTTCATATTTATAGTTAATTCGTTTTTGACACATTTTTTAAATTTTGCTGTGACCACTGTTTCACTAGAGTTTTTGTCATGCCATAAGACTGTTGCATCATCAGCAAAAAGGGTGAACTTCCCCTTGATATCCTGATATACTCATTAATATATAGTAAAAATAGTATGGGCCCCAACACTGAATCCTGAGGAACCCTATGCTTCAACTGAACTGTTCTTCACTATTTTTTTCAATAATTTTTGACAATGTGGGTAGCAGGGCAATTCGATAGCTTGACAATTTCAAGTACAAACAAAACGAATTACAGGACTACACCAACACTAGCATTTAACAACTGATAGGAATAAGAAAAAAACTACATCATACTGTCCCAAAATTTATCATAAATTTACTATGACCGTGTTAGTCAGGGGTCCTTTGCCTTAGATTTTGCTTTATCCTTACCTAAATTGTGATTTGTTTTTGTTTTTGACTTTTAATGTTTGGACCCTTCTTTTCTTTTTTGGGTGTATTGGCACTTTCTGCTGGTAGCACCTTACTGTTGCTGGTAGGCGAATTCAATTTTCTAACTATTGTTAATGTGCTACAACTGCATGTTTTTTTGGACAAACAGAAGATGCAAAGTTCGATATTGCTAAGTCCCAGTGGGCATCTGTACTAAACATGCAGTTTAAGCATCACTTTCCAATATTTATTTTCCAGTAAAATCATTGCTGGGTCTTGAGTGGCACTATGTTCTACACTTATAACAGTATTATTAAGTTTGCTGTCTAAATCATTACATAGAGACTGCAACTAATCCAGATCTTCAAAATTTTTCAGTGAATTTGAACATTGTATTTGTTGTTCAACTGTCAAAGTTTGGAACATAAGCTTTTATAATAATAATATGTTTCTTCAGCTAATACTTGCCCTACAGAAATGGTTCCTACGAAAGTCCGGGTGTACATCCGTTCACTACTGTCGTTCTGAAAAGAACAATTTTGCTGACGTTTCACAGTTTGACAGTCACCAACACTTCAGTCTCTATTCGGACGCGAGAAAGAAAGCTTCGAAAATGCCAAATGTGATTTTGGCGAAACGTCAGCAAAACTGTTCTTTTCAAAACGACAGTAGTGAACGGATGTACACCCGGAATGAATATATATATATATATATATATATATATATATATATATATATATATATATATATATATATATATATATATATATATATATATATACATATATATATATATATATATATATACATATATATATATATATATATATATATATATATATATATATATATATATATATATATATATATAAACAAGAACTAGGAATTAATATTTTTACAGCCTATTTACGTGACCCCCTCCATTATCCAAGAAATTTTGAAACACTCTTTCCAGTTTCCTGATTGCTTGGGTAATGAAGGTGAGACATTTTGTATTTAAAACCCTATTTTCATACACTATTTTTTGTCGCAACTCGTCAGCACTGTCCGTTCTATTGTGATACGCTTTAACCTTTAGGTATCCCTACAAAAAATTGTGCAAAGGTGGAAGGTCAGAACTGTTCGCGGGCCAATGAATATCGCCGTATTTACCAATACACAAATTATATCGAGCATTTAAAAAATCTGTGATCTCTCGAATGTTGTGTGGTGGTGCGCCATCTTGGTGCCAAATTATTTGGTCTTAAGTGTTTAAAGGAAGCTGCTCCAAAAAAAGCTCAATTGCGTTATTCAATAGATTTACATATCGTTCCCCCATTAATATTGCTGTCTAAATCATCACTTAAAGAATCCAATTTGTCTAGATCTTCAATATTTTTTAGTAAATTTGGACTGTAAAATTGTATTTGTTGTTTAACTGTCACCATCTTGGAAACAGGTTTTTATAATATGTTTCTTCAGCTAATAATTGTTCTAGTCCTTTGCTGTTTAGTCCTGTACATTCTTTATGGAACCAACCACTACATGAACCATGACACCTTATTTTATATTGTGTTTTGGGAATATTTGTTTACATTTTCTGATGACAGACCAACATGATGAACAACACAAGTTGCTAAGCTCTCTCTAATTTGCGTAATTTGCGTAATTTGCGTTGTGTTCCATGCTTAAACAAGTCTATATTTGTCACATTCAGCATCTCTATAGTGTTAACAAGATATAATTTTATATTCTAGGGTACTTCACAAGGTGCACAGTAAACCATATATAGTTAAAGAAGATCATGTAGAAGATATTGTTATTAAAAAGGAAGAACATGACGATGACTATTTCAATGAATCATATTCTATAAAACATGAGGAAATCAAGATAGAATGTAAAGAAGAAGATGATACCTCTAGCGAGTAAGTAATTTCCATATGGAAGTTGAAGATTTGTAGAGATTTTATTTTTGTATTAGGACTAAACTTTTAAATATGGATTGTATTGTGTGAAGGCTGTCCAGTCTGGAGTCAACTAAGAAATCAGGGTTCTTGGGTTTAGACTGTGTCAAAAGGATGTTTATTTAAAAACGCAGCTACCTTTTCACGTATTTGTCAACGGCCCTCTCTGCATATGACCATAATATAAGAGAAACACATCAACAATACACATACCAAGGCATAGAACAACATTTTTCAAACGTTCATTTTCATATACAGCTCCAAATTTATGTAATAAAATTCATCTGAACTTTCCCATCCTGGCCAGTGCAACTTTTAAGAGGAAAATAACAGAAATGTATATTAATGCCTAAGCATGTATACAACCATCCCCAGATTATAAATAATTTTTCCTAAGTTTATTTATTTATTTATTTATTGAACACCCAACAGTAACAACCAATAACAGGGTATAATATTAAATTTAAATAATAATTTTAAAAATAAATCTTAAGTGGTACACTTTGAAAGAATGAAAATATAGTATAAATTGATACAAAGCCACATACACAACCTAAATTTTGATACTAATTACTTTCTGAATCCTATACAACAAATAAGTACAGTTATAATAGTTCCATACAATAAGATGTAACAAGTGCTTTAAATTTAGAGGGCCTCAATATAGTATAGTCACCAATGCCATGTATTTTGTTGAAGCAATAACATATTTTAAAAATTGGAGATGTATATTTAATGTTGGTGCTTGCCGTGGGAAGGTAGAACAAATCAGTGCTTCCACTAGTGATTCTAGGAACATAAAATGGCAGTTTACTCAAAAGCTCACTACAATCAATGTTATTATTTAACATTTTATATAAGAACATGCAACACATATAAAATCTTCTGGATTTTAATGTCATTACATTTAATCTAGAACAAAGGTATTGGTTATTAATTCCCTGTGTGGGATACACACCATCCATTTTTAAACACAAAAACTTTAAAAACCTACGCTGGATTCTCTCAATATCACATATATACCTGTCATAATAAGGTTCCCATATTATGCTAGCATACTCCAGTTTGTTTTGAACTAGGGCAAAGTATAGTGACTTTAAGCATGAAATGTTCGTGAAGTCTTTACAATTTCTCATCAAAAATCCCAACATGCGGGATGCCTCAGATGTCACTTTGGTGATGTGTTCTGTAAATGTAAGTTTAGAGTCCATCGTAAGACCTAAATCTTTTACTGAATTGCACCTGGATATTAGAGAACCATTGATGTTGTAAAAAAAGTTGATATGATTTCTTTTTCGGGTTACAGTTAAAACCTTACATTTAGATATATTCAGGCCCAGGTCGTTTTTCTCACACCATCTCTTCAACTTGTCAATGTTACTCTGCAAACGAAGTGAATCCTCACAGCTCTTTATTGAGGAATACAATTTTAAATCGTCAGCAAACAGTAAACTATGAACATCCAATACATCGCACACATCATTAATGAAAAGGAGAAAAAGATAAGGTCCGAGGTTAGTACCCTGGGGTACCCCAGAAGTCACCCTAAATCCTCTAGATCTATGGCCACAAAATTCAACATACTGATATCGATCAGTTAAATATTTATTTATTTATTTACCAAATACACTACAGAATACAATAATGATTCTAAATGGTATACATTGTCATAACTATGAACTAAAGTAGACGCACATTAACACTACAAAAATGACAGAGAGAAAAACAGCTAACAGAGTTAAAATTAGGCAGTGAGTAGATAAACACAATATAGAAGGAAAAAAGAAAACAAAATAAAACACAATTACTTTCTGAATCCTATACAACAAATAAGTACAGTTATAATAGTTCCATACAATAAGATGTAACAAGTGCTTTAAATTTAGAGGGCCTCAATATAGTATAGTCACCAATGCCATGTATTTTGTTGAAGCAATAACATATTTTAAAAATTGGAGATGTATATTTAATGTTGGTGCTTGCCGTGGGAAGGTAGAACAAATCAGTGCTTCCACTAGTGATTCTAGGAACATAAAATGGCAGTTTACTCAAAAGCTCACTACAATCAATGTTATTATTTAACATTTTATATAAGAACATGCAACACATATAAAATCTTCTGGATTTTAATGTCATTACATTTAATCTAGAACAAAGGTATTGGTTATTAATTCCCTGTGTGGGATACACACCATCCATTTTTAAACACAAAAACTTTAAAAACCTACGCTGGATTCTCTCAATATCACATATATACCTGTCATAATAAGGTTCCCATATTATGCTAGCATACTCCAGTTTGTTTTGAACTAGGGCAAAGTATAGTGACTTTAAGCATGAAATGTTCGTGAAGTCTTTACAATTTCTCATCAAAAATCCCAACATGCGGGATGCCTCAGATGTCACTTTGGTGATGTGTTCTGTAAATGTAAGTTTAGAGTCCATCGTAAGACCTAAATCTTTTACTGAATTGCACCTGGATATTAGAGAACCATTGATGTTGTAAAAAAAGTTGATATGATTTCTTTTTCGGGTTACAGTTAAAACCTTACATTTAGATATATTCAGGCCCAGGTCGTTTTTCTCACACCATCTCTTCAACTTGTCAATGTTACTCTGCAAACGAAGTGAATCCTCACAGCTCTTTATTGAGGAATACAATTTTAAATCGTCAGCAAACAGTAAACTATGAACATCCAATACATCGCACACATCATTAATGAAAAGGAGAAAAAGATAAGGTCCGAGGTTAGTACCCTGGGGTACCCCAGAAGTCACCCTAAATCCTCTAGATCTATGGCCACAAAATTCAACATACTGATATCGATCAGTTAAATATTTATTTATTTATTTACCAAATACACTACAGAATACAATAATGATTCTAAATGGTATACATTGTCATAACTATGAACTAAAGTAGACGCACATTAACACTACAAAAATGACAGAGAGAAAAACAGCTAACAGAGTTAAAATTAGGCAGTGAGTAGATAAACACAATATAGAAGGAAAAAAGAAAACAAAATAAAACACAATGGTCAATTTAGTTAGTGTATTAAAGTTATTAACCATACGATCAATGAAGGCATTTTGACCGTAATTGGACATGGCAGATAAACTAAAAAATGATATGGAATGTACATACTTTTCTTTACAGTTCGACGAATCCACCGATATGACACTGAACAGCTGTGTATTTTTATTCGGATGGTATTCAATGACATGTTGGCTAAGGAAGAATTTTTGACAATCGTTCCTCTGAGGGGGAAGACCCATGGCGAAGATATATATGACGTTTTCTTCAATTTTGTAAAAAAACTACAAGCTACCAATATATAAATTAGTATGCATTACAACCGATGGAGCACCAGCAATGACTGGAAACAAAAACGGTTTTGTGGCATTGTGTCGCGCTAATGAAGATTGCCCTTCATTTTTTTCAATCCATTGCATTATACATAAACAAGTTTTGTGTTCAAAAGTTTTAAACACGAAGGAAATTATGGGCATTGCAATAAAAATTGTGAATTCCATCCGTGCACGTAGCTTGCAACGACGGCTCTTTAAGTTGCAGTTGGAAGATAGGGAGTCAGCTCAACACACTGATTTAGTTCTTCACACGGACGTCAGGTGGTTGAGTCGCGGAAAATTCCTAGAAAGGTTTCAAGAATTATTGCCCGAAATAACAGCTTTTCCAGACGAAAGAGGTGATGACACTCAGATGTTGAAAAACAAAAAATGGCTGACTGATTTGGCATTTTTGACTGACATCACAATGCACTTAAACACCATTAACTTGGAGCTTCAAGGTAAAGGAAAAACTGTTATTAAGATGATTAGCGCAGTAAACGCATTCAAAAGTAAATTGCAACTTATGATAGATCAACTGAAAAGAAAGGATCTTTAACATTTTCCGTCTTTGATAGCAAGAATTCCTCAGTTGAATTATGATACGTATGAGGCTCAATTATCAAATATTTTGGAACAATTAGAAATGCGTTTTTATGATTGTAGTAAATTGGCAAATGTAGCATCATTTATGAGTTAGCCTTTTTCATGTAAAAACATTGAGGAATTAGCTACTGAAATAGCAAGTCAATTTAATATGAACTCATGTTCTGTTGAAAATGAGTTGGTGCAGATTATATCAGATATACATCTCAAAGCTACAGCATCTGATACAAATTTCTGTTGTTTTATACCTGAAGATAAATATTCGAATCTAAGGCAAATCGCCCTTCAACTGACAGCAATGTTTGGGTCAACTTACTTGTGCAAGTCTGCATTTTCTGAAATGAAGATAATTAAGTCAGAATATCGCAATCGACTAACTGACGATCATATGTCATCATGCTTGCGATTAGCACTCAGTGGTTACGTACCATCTTATGAAAAGTATGCTGAGGACATGCAGTGCCACACTTCAACATCCAAAGTCACTCCTTATTTAAGTTTAACACCATATTTAACTCTTTTGTTTTGTAACAACCAATAAACTCGCAATTTTGAACAACTATGAGTTTTTTCATTGATATTGTAGAGAAGAACCTAACTAAACCTAACCCAAACCTTGACTAAAATAATGTATATTGTGCGGAAAGCTAATATCTATATATGCTACGGTACACTCTACCTAGGTAGGTAGGGTGTATGTATCGTGTATCTACGACAACCCTGCATCACACATACTTGCAGCCTCTCAGAGGTGATCGTAAGTAGTCTAAAAATATTGAGGTAGATCGCCAGCAGTTCAAGTTTGAGCTCCCCTGGTCTAGACTCTACAGCTGTTCAAAATTGAAACCCAGTTTTTAAATGTTAATATCTTGATAACAATTAAGAGGCCTAAGCTCTGGACAATATATGAAGTAGACGTAGAATTTTAGATACAATTCAAATATGTAATAAAATATAGGGTGTTTCATATATGAAAAACCATTTAAGTAGGTATATAAGTCATCCTATATACTAATATTTATATTTAAACTTTATCTCTATCTCTAACCATTATCACCAAAACCGAGAACACACTACTGCGACATCTTATAAACAAAAGGTATATTTTCTAAGTTTATTCAAATATTTGTTATGCTAAAACTTTTTACAAGAATATTTTTTGAGACTTTAAAAATACAACATATTTTTTCAAATACGATGCGAACTTTTTGAAATGCACTCAGCAAAAAACTTGGTTAAAATTTGAACCAACATCTCTAAACATAGGTTTAAAATTATAATAAACTAATTTATTGTAACAAAAAAGTTTCAATTTTGAACAAAAAAGGATTAATATATGTAATTAAACTCACACAAAAGACATATGGACAATGCCGTGCTAAAGCCGCTCGCCGAGTGATATAGATCGCTCACAGCGAGTTGGGATAGGTCAAGATCGCTCGAAGCAACCTATAGAGTTAATGGGCCTGGGAACAACAGTACGCCACGTTAAGCTCACTTTATCAAACTCCTTCTTTTCCGGGTACACAAGTTCTGCAACATCAACTAGGCACTGTTTAAAAAACTCTCCGTCAGAAAATGACTTCGAAGTTTTCGCTATTTTGGAACTAACTGTAAAACTAGCTTTAACAATACTGTCTAGATTTGATCTTTGTGAATAGAGCATTTGCTGCTGTTTCCCCAAATCGGTAATGAATTTTTTAATTTCATCCTTTCTTAACTGGCCCGTAAGTAAATTATATTGAGCGAAATGCATTGCAGAGTGATGGTTCCGACGGAATTCTCTCCCACGCAATAAATGTTGGCTGTTATTCTGATCTGAAAGTCATATCTAGGCTGGTGAAAAACAAGAAAACGATGTTAATAATCTTTATATCATAGACTCTACAGTATCATTGTTATCTTGATTTTTCTCATTTTAAACAGAAAAAAAACCTATTTTTATAGTGTACCGTTGTTAATTGCTTTTTACAATAATCCCAGTTATTTAGTTGGTATAGTATGCTCAAGCTTTTTTTTGCATTTCTTTATTTTAAGTTAAAAGTATTGCTATTTTTTTGTGTGCCGTAGGCACTGAAGTCAACTTATATTCTTTTACTATTTGTAGGTAGTATCTCTATAGTTTTATTTACATTATTATATATTTTAAGGCTCTGTGTATAAAATTATGAGGAAATATATTCTAGATTTTTATTTTGGTTTCTGTCGTCTCCATCGTATGCGAATATGCGATGAGAGCGCTCAGAACCGACTATTATTCATAACGCATCGCTCGGAGTGCTTCAAGGTAATCGGGCGGCTTCCCGAATGTTTCTCTTTCTAACGACCATTTCTGACTCGATCTGTAGCGTTCCACTGCACGCCTAATACAATTATTTATGGATTTTAGTCTTTATGATTTGAAGAATACAGTTTTAGGTTGGTTGACAGTAATTAAAAATAAACTATGTGTGCTAAATATTTATTTTTTTTGCGCGTTATTTGAAATTTCTGAATCTCTCGCGGGCCGAATTGCAGCTAATGGAGGGCCGGAGTATTTAACTATTACTAATTTTTTATGCACACTTGAATTCAAATTAAAAATCGTCATTGTAGGTTACGAAGATTTAAATAAAAGGAAAGAAACCAGGGAAAGTGCATGGAGATCTCCCGGATGGGATGAATGTGTCGCCTACACTGTCCCACTGATCAGAGAAATGCATTGCAGAGTGATGGTTCCGACGGAATTCTCTCCCACCCAATAAATGTTGGCTGTCATTCTGATCTGAAAGTCATATCTAGGCTGGCGAAAAACAAGAAAACGATGTTAATAATCTTTATATCATAGACTCTACAGTATCATTGTTATCTTGATTTTTCTCATTTTTAACAGAAAAAAACCTATTTTTATAGTGTACCGTTGTTAATTGCTTTTTACAATAATCCCAGTTATTTAGTTGGTATAGTATGCTCAAGCTTTTTTTTGCATTTCTTTATTTTAAGTTAAAAGTATTGCTATTTTTTTGTGTGCCGTAGGCACTGAAGTCAATTTATATTCTTTTACTATTTGTAGGTAGTATCTCGATAGTTTTATTTACATTATTATATATTTTAAGGCTCTGTGTATAAAATTATAAGGAAATATATATAAATTAAATTTTAGATTTTTATTTTGGTTTCTGTTTTGAAGCTGTGAAGTGCGTTTGGACAGTTTTCGCTTGCAGTTTTGCTTTCGCTGGGATTATGAATTACGATAGAATCTTAAATGCGCGATTTTAAAATATTGGGTCTGAAAACTGTTGAAACGTATTAGCCTTTTGTTAGTTAAATGTTATGTTACTTTTTTTTAATAATTTTTCATTTCTTATATGTATTATTATGTAGGCATTTCATCTTTAATGCGTAATATAAAACAGAGTATAAAACATGAAAAAATAAAGTACAAAATAATTAATTAAAAAGTCTCTTTCTGACAGTCCGTTCCAAAGATTAGTGTATACACTGTGGGTCAAATTATACAGCACCCTTTTGCACTCTATTATAACTTTTTTATTTTCTAATCGATTATTTTCATGTTTTCATCTTCATAGCTTCTGAGAGAGTGGCTAAAATATGATTTCAGAGAAATATACAGAACCGGACTTTCAGATTTTGTACCAATGTGATGGTTTTAAAGCCGTTGGGAGTATCTTAAAGTTATTATATGGAAAATAGACTGTAAGAATCGATATAAAGAACTACCAAGAGACTTTTACTAGTTTAAAACGAATATACGAAAAATATCGATGACAAAGGTGGACTCAATTTGATCTAAAAACTCAAAAATGTTCTTACTTTTACTCTTGTCTTCTTATAATCGTTTTAAACTAGAACAATTTTGTTAGCAGTTCTTTATGCCGGTTCCTACAGAACACTTTCCATATATGGACATTTTAATATACCGAGTATTTTATGTTTGCAACGACTTTACATGCATCACATTGAAAAAAAATCTACTCTAATAGCTACAGTCTATTAAATCTGGTTAAATTGGCGTAGGTGTTATACTATTCAGCCATATCTTAGTCTGATAGTGCACACGACGGCAAGTTGGAGGCAATATACTAATGGGTTTAGAAGAAGCCAAGATTCCTCTAAGGGTGTTAATGCATTTTATAGATTCGTTTGTTGTATATAAACGAATAACAAATTGAACAACATACTGGAAAACTTTTTCATTTAAATACTCATCATGACCTACTCTAACTAGAAGATCATAATGGGATAGAAACAGTTTCCAGCATGTTCTTTTGCCAAATCCTACAAATTGGCTAGTTGTAACACATCCCGTCAATGCATGAAAGACTGGTAGACACTAACATTTTTTAACCAAAAGTCGGTCGCTTAAATTTACCTCTCCGCAAATTTCGCGATATCTTTTACACACTGATGTTGTGGAATAACCTTTTCCCTTTTGAAAACCCCCCTCCATTTCACTAAATAACTGTTGCAATGCTTCGTTGTTACCCGACGATGTTCTATTTCCTTCTTTACGTATATCTATTGTTGTATGTAACTGTGTAGGAAAACATGAAGCATGATATTTAATTTCTGATGCGATTAAATCAAGTTCGCCTATTCTGTAGTAAAATATCGGATTCTTTCGGGATATAGATTTAATTTTGTCTTCCATATTATTGCTCATAACTTGGCATAATTTTTGATTTTTTAAACGTTTTTGGCAAAAGACGCATTTTCGAACATCAAACAGAATTTTTCGTAATGACCGGTTTTTTTTTGTAAGAAGTAATATTTTTGGCACTTGTAAACGTTTTGTAGCAGTTTTTATGCCATTGTAAATAATCTTGTTTTAATTCATTAAAGAGTTTAAAGTCAGAATTTAACAAAATTCTGAGTTCAAAGTCGGAATTTAATAAAATTCTGTGTTTAAAGTCGGAATTTAACTAAATTCTGAGTTTAAAGTAAGAATTTAACAAAATTCTGAGTTCAAAGTCGGAATTTAATTAAATTCTGAGTTTAAAGTCGGAATTTAACTAAATTTTGTGTTTAAAGTTAGAATTTAACAAAACTCTGAGTTTAAAGTCAGAATTTAACAAAATTCTGAGTTTAAACTCGGAATTTAACAAACTTCTGAGTTTGAAGTTGGAATTTAAGAAAATTCTGAGTTTAAAGTCAGAATTTAGTCCGTACAACTGTATAACAGACTGGAACCAAAAAAACAAGTTCAATATTCTTGTTTGAATAATAGCAAATGCGCTATGAATTGTTCCACCAAACTACAGATAGTTAAAAAATGATAAAAGGGGGGAGGGTACAAAATAAAAGTTTCCTATTTTGATTTTTGAGTGTTAAATAAGTCCCTGACAAATTAAACATATGTTTAATTAGTTCATTTTATATATTTTTATTTATTTCTATTGCTGAAAAAAAAGCCAAACTGAATACAAGAAAACATTTACATTAAAAGGTTCACAAAATAAAAAAGGTAATAAAAAACGATAAATAAGTCTTAAGAAACGATTCATTTCATAGATGTTTCAACGGTTTAAGGGTGTCTCGCGAAACATACTGACAGATCTCCCCCTCTGTTTCAGGGTGATTCAAGTTGAGTGTCCTATTAGAAATATCTGGAGAACCAACGAATAGGATGTTTTGAGAATTTGGCTTTGGCCATAGATGAACATAATATATTCTCGTTATAAAACATTTTAAATTGCGCGGTGTTGCCGCTTCTACCTCAAACCGGTGGCGTCATCCGTTTTTTAACTGTTTTCGAGAAAATGGCGCTTGAACAATGACAATTTTGACCCTTTGAAGCTCGGTAAATCTCAAACGAGTTGCAACGAAATGCATTTCAGTTATCTGTCTTAATATTTAATTATCTATCTCCTGACACCAATTTCAAGTTTGGCAGGAGACGTCAAAAATGCATTTTGTTAAATTCTGACTTTAAACTCAGAATTTTGTTAAATTCCGACTTCAAAGTCAGAATTTAAAAATAAATTGTGGCCCTTAAACGCTTCCGTATAAAACTAATATATTTTAGTCAAAAAGTCAGCACACACTATCGGTAAAAGCACTTAAAAAGAAACCCTTGAAAAGCCAGACTATGTGCCATTAAATTAAAACAATTAGGTGGCTTATCGCCTGGCTAGGCAGTGGAAACTAAGCCTTCGTCGCGGCTCCGCTGATGGCCGCGGTATTCACGACATGACATTGCAATTTGCTGTTTAAAAAATAAACTATTCATCAGAATGGGATTTTTCAAAAATCAATGTATTCCTTGATCTTCAATACATAACATTTATAGAAGGCATTTTTTTTTGATAAACCTAAAAGTAATCAAGCTATCCTGAGGTAAACAATAACATAAAAATGAGTTTTCAAGACAAGTGTTTATTCATTAAAGAACTCCATATAAAAGCATTGTGCGGTTGGTTTTTAAAATTAAAAAAAAATATATTTCTATTGAGAATATTGAAGTCCGGTTTTGGCAGTTTGTTGGGCATATATTTTAGATGAAAAAAATGTAAAAATATTTTTTAGTCAATTTTGGAAAATTCACCCCCACCACCCCCTGCACGGTATGATTTTTGGACGACCAGTTGATTTTGCATTCTTAGGGTATGGGAAATGATAAAAAGTGGCTCTTACATTTTAGCAATAAAATGCAAACGGGATGACACGATAGCAGCAGCTTTGAACTCTACTACTATGCCACACATGAGGTTTGGACATAACTTTAAATAAATGCAATAAGTAGTTTTTACACTGACACACACACCGCCATTTTGTTACGTAATGTTGAATTCATACCAGCTTATCCCTATATTACATTTAATTTTTCTGCAGCCGATTTTTTTACCTTGAGTTTTTTAAAAATTATTTAGCCGCCGTCTTGAATTCGTCCCACAACTTTATCAATTCATCTCTATATCACACTTAATGCTTGCACAAAATTTGAAATTAATCTAAAGGGTAGTTTTTTCAGTCCGATTTTTTAAATATTTCATTAGGCTGCCATTTTGTTTTGTTTTATACCAATTCGTTCCTATGTAACACTTGATTTGTGTGCAAACTTTGAGGAAATTGGATAATTAGTTTTTTTTTGTAATAATTTTTTTTTTAGTAGACCACCCTCTTGTTCCGGAATACTGGATTTTTATCAAAATTTTACCAGGTCATCCCCATATGTAACACATCTGGAAACTTTGCTGCCCTCCTAAATTTTAGAGTTGAGTCCGGAGATTTAATTTTACGCAGTCATTTGCAAAATGATTTGATTAAAATTTGTAGTGATATTATTCGAGAAGATATTGTGGTAGAGACAAACGCTAGTGAGGGATTTTCGCTATTAGCAGATGAATCTGCCGACATTGCAGGTGTTGAGAAGCTTTCTTTAGGAGCAAGATTCGTCGATGGAAATAATTCAATTCGAGAGTTCTTGGGATTCACTCAATTAAGTTCCATGAATGCAGAGGTTATATTCTTCTATATTATAGGTAATATAACATACTTCATGCAATATGTTATATTACCTATAAAAACCTCAGTAAAAAGTACTAATAAGCAATATAAGTATATACGCAACTTCAGAAAAGAGGCTAATATAATAAATTTTAAAAATTTCCTGCAATATGAATCCTGGGATGATTTGGTAAAAGCAAACACTGATGCTAATGCTAAGTTTGATTTATTTCTTGGTAAAATATTGTATATTATTAATAAGTCCTTCCCACAAGAGCTCATCAGATATTGTACTGATGGTTCTCGAGTATCATCTAATGCACACTGGCTTACTAATGACATTGTAAAGCAAGGCGAAGATCTACGATTTTTATTTATGTGTTGTAAAAAATCAAATAGTTAGCAAATGTGGGGAAACTATAGGGTAAGGTTGAGGGAATATAGAGAACTCATTGCAAACAGTAAAAAAAATGTTTATTCACATATTTACAATAATTCCTCAGCTAAAAAGCCTTCATATCCAACTTTTTTCAAAAATATGAATGATAGTACTATTTATGACTACAGTCTTGTAGCTAAAGGGTTTAATGACAATTTCATTGAGAGTATAAGGCAATTGTCTGGTAGTCAGTCGAGCAATCTTGGACTTAGTATGGGAACCTGTGACGAATCAATGTTTCTCCAGCCAGTTAATGAACTTGAGGTACACACATATCTAAACTCAATCTCAAATAAGCACTCTGGTGGTATTGATGATATTCCTTGCTCGCTGTTGATAAAAGTGTCAGAGCATATATCTCCAGTCCTTACCTACCTAATAAATGAATCCTTTAAAGAAGGTATATTTCCCACTCAACTAAAAACATCTATTATTCGACCTATACACAAAAAGGGTAATATTAATAGAATAGATAACTATAGACCAATCTCACTTTTGACTGCATTCTCTAAGATATATGAAAAAGCATTTTATGACAGACTCAGTAACTTCTTGAATAAAAATAGGAATATACCTAGTACTCAGTTTGGATTTCGAAGGAGCTGTTCAACGGCTGATGCTATTGTTTCCCTTGTTGGGGAACTCATTCGGGCGTTGGATCAAGGTTGTGCCACCATGAGTGTTTTCTTTGATCACTCTGTTTTATTATGTAAATTAGAACGTTATGGAGTGAGGGGTACTCCACTTAAATGGATTGAGACATACCTATTTGACAGGAAACAAAAAGTCATACTGCTGGTGAATGGCCAGAAGTATCAATCTGAATTAGCAGACGTTCCTACAGGTGTTCCACAGGAAAGTGGGCTGGGACCCTTATTATTCCTCGTCTATATTGCTGATATTGCTCAGTCAGCTTTGTTGGGCCCTAATATTATATATGCAGATGAAATAACTTCTGTCATAACAGGTGTTTCTTTGGCTGAGATAAGGAGATTAGCGGAGGTCAGCATTGAGCAAATGCTTGATTATTGCAGATTGAACAATCTTGTCCTCAATTTACAAAAAACAATCTTAATGCTGTTCAGTACCCGTGCAAATGACACAAGTCTAAATCTAAATATATGTGGTAATGATATGGGCAATGTTAACACTGCTAAGTTCCTAGGCGTCATCATGGATTGTAACTTAAATTGGTCAGGTCATGTCGACTATATTCTTAAAAAACTTGCCACCCATTCGTTTGTCATTTGAAAACTAAGAGCAGTAGTTGATAGAAGCATACTAATGTCTTATTACTATGCCTACGTCTATTCCTTGTTAAATTATGCTATAGTAGCTTGGGGAAATTGCTTGAGAGTGAATGAGGTATTAGTTGCACAAAAGAGGATTATTCGAACAATCCTCTTCAGGGGATCAAGGGAATCTTGTCGTCCACTCTTCTCAAATCTTCAACTGTTGACAGTTGTATCAATTTATATACTTCAATGTGCCCTGTACATTCGTAAGAATCTTAACTCTTTTACTCTGGTTGATGACATGCCTCACTGCTATATATGGTTCCGACTTGAGACTACCGGCTGTTCGACTGAGTGCAACTGCTAAAAGTTCCCTTGTAATGCCCTTAAAAATATATAATCACTCGCCGATTGAACTCCGACGAACTATAAATTTAAAATCTTTTAAAAGAAAACTATTTGACTTGCTTTGTAGGGATCCCATTTACAGTTTGAATGAGTTTTTCTCTAGAAACTTTGTATGATCTTGAAATATTCTGACTTTTATTTTGTATTTGTATTTTAACTTTTACACTATTTTATTCACTTTTAACTTGATTAGGTGTTGTAGTATTATTCTTAACCTATTATATTACTTTTATAATCTTCGACGAAACACATGTCACACTGTGATCTGTTTGTGAATAAAGGAATTTGAATTTGAATATCAACTGCTATTTTAAAGAGCTGTGAAGAATAAGGCTTAAACATGCAATAGTTGGTAGGTTTAGGTTTTGATGGATGTACAACAATGGCGAGCCACGAAAAAGGAGTGCAGAAGATAATTCGTGAAAAATATAATAAGGCCATGTTTTTCCACTGTGCGTCGCATAGACTAAATTTAGTGGTTAATGACCTAAATAAAATCCAAGATCTGCACAATACTGTATAGTATTAAAAAAGTAATTAAATTTTTCTGGGATGGTCCATTTCGAAGAAAATATGTACCCAAAATTCCTCTATTTTGTGAAACCCGGTGGTCCGCAAAATACAAGTCCATTAGAATATTTTCAGAAAATTTTGAAGAAATAAAAAATGCTCTAGAACATTTGGCGTACACTAGGGAAACAAATTCAGAAACTCGTGCAAAAGCAAATCAATTATTAGCGGCAATGTGTATGCCTAAATTTTGTGTGTGTATGTATATAATTTCACATTATAGTGCCAAATTAGAGCCGATTTGCAATATTTTGCAAGCAAAAACAATACATCTTTTATCTACCAAAACGCATATCCATACACTTTTAACTATCTTGAAAGACCACAGAAGCAACGCGGACAAATATTTTAAAGATATTTTTCAAAAATGTGCAATGTACGCAGAGAAGCTTGACATCGAAATAAAAATTCTTAGATTGGCTTCAAAACAAACACAGAGCGCAAATTATAAAACAGTATAAAAATACTACCCAAAATCTCTCGCTAAAAGATGATAACAATGTTTTACAACAAAATAAGAAAATAGTTGCAGACATATTTAATAAATAATTCATAAATATTGGTAAAACAATGGCAGATAAACTCCCTCCTGAGAAAAAATATAATAACAACCAAATAAATTATCCGATTATATTTTTAATGCCAATATCTGAGGAGGAGGTAAAAAAAATATAAACGTATTAAAAAATAACTCTGCACCTGGATTAGACGGAATTACTAGTAAAATGCTGAAAGAAATACGAAATTTTATTGCTAAGCATGTAACACATATTTTTAACTGTTTCATTTCGACGTGAATTGAGGAAGTCGGTTGTCCGGCCGATATCTCTAATTAATAATATTGCAAAAGTATTGGAAGTTTGTATAAGGGACAGAATTGTAAGCCACACAGAAAAACATAACATTCTTTCTCCGAGTCAATTTGGATTTCGTCATGGAAGATCAACGGAAGCCGCACTTTATGAGGTATCAAACTTTATTTATAATGCTATTAATAGAAGTAAAAATACCCCTTGCAATCTTCGTGGATTTGGCCAAAGCCTTCGATACCGTACTGTATGATATTCTTCTAAACAAGCTAAGCAACTATGGAATAAGAGGATTATGCCATAACTTAATAAGGAGTTATCTTGTAGATCGGAAACAATGTGTAAGGGCACAAAATGATTACAACAGTTTTGAAATAGTACAGTGTGGTGTTCCGCAAGGAACCGCAATTGGACCACTCCTATTTTCCTTATATATTAGTGACCTCCTTTGCCTCACTACATCCAGCAAACTGGTCTCGTATGCAGATGATACTGTTCTTCTTGTACAGGGGGATACCTGGAATGCTACAGTGGAGCACACCATATCTGAATTTGCAAAGGTACGTCAATGGTTGGGTGAAAACCGATTGACAATTAACATGGAAGAAACAAAATTTATGTCTTTCAGTATTCTTAACTCTCGCCAATTTGATGCTAATCAGATAAAAATGCATACGCTCCAATGTTTATCAAATGAGACACCATGCCACTGCACTGATTTTCTGAATAAAACTGAATGTGTCAGATATCTCGGCGTTGTAATTGATCAGAAGAAAGTACAAATTCAAAACTACGTAAACTAATTTATAAGTTCTATCAAATCAATATCCTCAAATTATTATATATCACACTAGCTGAATCAGTCATTAGACACGGTCTGCCAATATGGGGAGGGGCATTTAATACAACACTAAATATTTTAAATGTAACTCGAAGATATCTCCTTAAAATAATTTACAAAAAAACCCAGATACTCTACCGAACTCCTGTATCAAAAAGCCCAAGTTTTAACCTTGCAACATTTGTATGTAAAATCAGTACTTTTGATAGTTTACAAACATCACGAACCAAGGCTGCAACCTATTCTAAATAGTTATCATACCAGAAGCAGATCAGTGGAGTCCGTATGTGTTCCTTTCCTGTCCAGAACAAGAAACTAAAGATATCTGACATACTTTGGTCCTACACTTTATAACTTGCTTCCGCTTAATATCCGACGTATACAGAACAGAAACCTTTTTAGTAAAAAAATCTCAATTTTCTTGAAACAAAACTTCGAGGTATTTACTGGCACCTTAAGTAGATAGCAAATTTTTCAAATAAGTCTTATTTAAATTCCATAATTTTTAAAATTATTCTATCACTTATGTTAGTGTGAAATTATATGATTTTAGGTTAGCCACGTACTTAGTTTGTACGCAGTATCGTTTATTTAGTATAGGTTATAATTTAAGAATTTAGCAGTAGGTAATTACAACAGAATTTCTTTTCTTTTGTACACACACAGATAATACATCTAGGTGTGCAATCATCTTTCAAGTAATATTGTAAACAGTTTCTACGTAATATATTTGATTTGATTTGATATTCCACTGGTTGTGTAGAGGATTACTTTCGTTTCTCTTTGTATATTCCATATCTTGATTCGATTATACAGTCTATTGAAGTTCGATTTTCTCAGGAGACAGATGATGCATTTGCACTGTCTCTTCTTCATTCAAAATTAATTATAAAAGAATTCAATTCATTAAAGGAAAAAATTCCAAACATATCAAGTTTATATGGAATTGACAATTTACAGGTTGAAACCGAAACTTGGAAAGAAATGTGGGATCTTAAACACGAGAACTTAGAAATTGAATTAGATGTTATACAGTTATTAGGTAAAGACTATAGCGAGTTTTTTCCAAATATTAAAAAAGCGTTACAAATTTTCTTGGCTTTACCTCCAACCACAGCTACAATTGGGAGGTCATTTAGTACACTCAGATGCGTCAAAACCTGGTTAAGATCGACAATGATTGAAGAAAGGCTTACAGGCCGCTGTATGCTTAGTGTTGATCAGCAAATGGTGAATATTAATAAAGATTTGTTTATAGGAAGTTCTAAATCGATTTTCTCAAAATAGATGAAATTTGATTTTTCTTCTCAATGACTAAAAAATATTTCGTTATGGTAGATAGTGTTACCTAGTATTATAGTATATTATTGTTTGTTATTTAAAAATAAAAATCGAAATGATTAGCAAATGGTTGCATAGACATTTTATTAAGCCATAAGTGCCAATTTTCTTGTAATTCATAAAATTACAATTATACACAGTGATTGGGAATTACTCAAGACAGGATTTTACATATTATTTTTAGTTTGCCCCCCCCCTCTGAAATTTGGCCTACCCCGGCGCCCATGCACATTAATAAATTAAAATTAGGAGAACACTGCAACCTGCAACCGAATCAAAACAATGCGGAAAACGGTAACGTACCTACTTCTACTACCTACTTAAAACTAGTCCAAACCACGTTTTAATTTTCAAACTGTTTGTCCAATTGGCCAATCGGAAATCTGCCGCTTATTCCGTTTGAATTTACATTAGAGGCATGTCTCAAAAAAAACCTTTTTATGCGCTAACCCTACTTACAGCTTATCTCGCCTCGATTACGCCACCCGCTTACACACATATTAGTAATACGCTAGACAAGGAAGCGCGAAGCATGCCTCTAACAATAACTCTTCTAAAGAAGAAATGAGATGGACTCACAGAACCCGTCCGATATGACGATTGACGATGCGCGTAAGGTAAAAAGGCAGGGCCGAATTTTATGGATTTCTCATGAAGCAAAATTAAAATGTGAATAAGAAGTAATATAAATGATATAATCTATTAACACCAATGACGTCAAACAGAAATAGACCCCGCAATTTCATTCATAAAAATGAAATAAATAGAATCAAACATCAATTTGTTGTTGTGTATGAGTGGAAAAAAGACGGACTGATCGCATAAAGAATAGTTTGCGGTGAAAATTGAAACACGTCAGATATCTTCGCGAGGCTTACCAGTGGCGTAGCTATTTTTGAGATAAAGTATTATTTGCTATATTTTTTTGAGCCCAAATATTAGTATGGTGGTTTATAAAAATAAAACAAAGTTTAAAAGTTTGGTATAATTTATTTATAAATGGTTTGATATAATAACAAACAACTATTATTATCGACAAAACAAAAATAACAGCATATTAATTTAATATTTAAAATCGGAAATTTAGAGGAAATTTTATATGGCTTTATATATATATATATATATATATATATATATATATATATATATATATATATATATATATATATATATTAAACTTTAGGTTAGCAAGAAGCTGATTTAATATAATTGTATCAAGAATTATCAGTGACAAAAGTCTAGTCTAGGAGGGTCCCCCCCCGCGCGAGACCCTAAAAATATTTAGGAGTTTTTACATAATTTAACCTACGAAAGTAGAATTCCAATAACTGCTGATTAGCAGTTCCTTATTGGCTCTGCAGGCTATTTTTTGAAATTCTAACTTTTTGACGGGTTTTTTAACAAGCCCAAGTTTACACTGTTAGACATTCTGCGATTGCAAAGAAGTTTCGCAAATATGTAAATGTAAAAAATTAAGAAACGCTACCCTAAACAAAGACGCACCTAATGATTTTTTCGTAAGTACGACTGTTTCTAACATAAATTGATAGGAAAATAAATTTCATTTTTCTTCCACAAAAATCTCCTGTCATAAGCAAAATTGCGAATGCGTGCCGAGACCAAATTTATGATAATTCCAACAAAAATTATTATTATTAAACTTAGAACATATGGCAGCTGCTGAAAATTTCTCTTCGTGATCCATTTTCACACAATTTTGAAGTTCTTATCTTTACGTATACAAAACACGATTTAAGGAATAAGAAAATTATTGAAATGACCTTTGGGGATTGAAAAAAATTACCTCCAAAAAATATTCGATTTTGACAGTGAGGAATATTTAGAACTCTCAAAAAAAGAAAAACTTTTACGCAAACGCTCATTAAAAGTAGTTTTAGAATTTCGAGAAAGTACTAAAAAGAAAGATGAATACATTTATGATTAAAGAAATCCAGATTTTTAATGTAGCAATATGGTTCCAGACCCTCTATGGAAGATAACACCACATTAACCTCGATATTAACAAAGTGACTAAGCACTTATTTATTAAAATACTATTAAATATATAAAACCTAAAAATATTAAGCAAAAGTCGCCAACGTCCTATTTGCTCAAGATATACCTATAATTTTTTACATTTTCATAATTGTTCTACCTGCAATGTTTCAATAGATATTGGCAAATAACTAGTTTTTTGCAACTTTTTTTCATATTCTGTTGCACTTGCAGGGGGATTAGCAACAAGTGAAAAAAAAAGCTTTCTTAATAATTTTTTGTCATTGAATTGATTTTGACAGGGTTGGATCCCCTAGAACTGAAATCCTGGCTACGTGCCTGCAAAAGACATATTTATGTAATGGTTCATGTAGCAATAGTAGGTAATGGGCATAGCAACAAATGCCAAATGGAATGCCAACAAACCAGAAAACAACCTACAAAATCTAAAAGGATCTATAGAGCTTAGAGAAGCCACAGAGAAAAAAATGAATGAAATTATAAATTTATGCAATGACCAGTTTGATGGTATAGAAAACGGCAAAAATAATGAGGTGGTGAACAAAGTGAAAACAAAAAATAACAACCATGGCATTATAGGAACAGGGACAACAATGGCAGTTTTGAGTGCGGCATGTGAAAGAAAATGGTTCTTCATTGATAACCTAGTAGCAACTACTACAACAGAGCAGATAAAAGCACATTTGGAGCAGAGCGGTACCCAAATACTTTCATGTGAAAAACTAGAATCGAAAAAAGACCGTCACAAAGCATCCTTCAAGGTTGCTATTGAACCCCAATTTGAAAATAATATACTGAAAAGCGAACTGTGGCCTATTAATGTAAATGTCAAACCCTTTATTGCTAATTGGAAGTATAGAAATGGAAATAGATATGGTCAACGTCAATTTTTTTCTCAAGGGAATTTTACGAAACATTATGAAAGACAAGGGAACCGATAATGGGGTTAGAATGTGACGATATCCTGTATGTTAACGTCCAGAGCTTTGTATCAAATAGGGATGAAATAGTGGTTAAAATTGTGCAATGTAAGCCAAAGTTAATTATTTTAAGTGAAACCTGCTGCACGCAAGATGTAGAAGTGACTCTCACTCACGACATACAGGGGGTATTATGATGTTGGTCCAAAAAGAACTAACTCATCATGTGGGCAACCAATACATCATGAAAGGAAACTACTGGTTTCAATTTCTTTCTGTGCAAATATATGGGACAGACTGGATGATCGGAGGTGTATACCACTCACCTAATGGAAGCCACTCAGTATTTTTAATAAATAAATTAGAAGAAATATTCGAGGATTATTGTCACAGTAATAACATTCTTATTTTAGGCGATTTTAATTTGGACTTTAATAGTAATGACTTTTATAGTAGAAAAATAAAAAATCTTTTAGACATTTTTGGTATAACACAGAATGTTGTAGATTATACAAGAATTACACAAAATAGTAAAACTTTAATAGATTATGTTTTAAGTAAGATCACATCATTGGTGGTTAAAGTGTATGATGTGCCCAGGATAGCAGATCATTCTATCATAGGAGTTAAAATTAGAAAACATACAAAACAAAATATTAATAAAAAAGTGAATAAAAAAAAGGGTTCACAAGAAAATTAAATGAAGATGCTTTCCTGGACATAAACATACTGTTGTTGACCTGCCAATGGGAAACTGCAAGCTGTGATATCAATATTATTTGGGAAAATATTTATAAAAATTGTAAGTTAATTGTAGATAGTAATTATCCTGTGATAGAAATTGAAATTCATAATTGTTCAGTACCATGGTATGATAGAGATATCAAAAGCAAAGCTAAAGATAGGGATATTAAATACCAAAAATATAAAAGTAGTACAGAAAATAAAACCGTCATATGGGAGGAATATAAACATAAACGAAATATTTTTGTTAACACATTAAAATTAAAAAAGTATCAATATTATGAAAATCAAATCGATATAAATAAATATACCAGTGGGAAAATGTGGAAATGCCTTAAAAATTTGTATAAAATGCAGAATAATGAGTTGAACTATAAAAACATTAATTTTAATATGAATGAAGAACCAGTGAATGCAAAGAATGAATATGAAGCTGCATGTATGTTTAATGATTATTTTGTTACAAGCATAGGGGACATTGCTGAAAGTATACAATCACATAAAGAATGGAACTGCCAAAATATGTTTATAATACCACAATACCTGCAAGAATTTCATACCATTACATTTGAAGAACTAAAAAGCATTATAAAAAATCTTAAACGCAAAAATAATTGTTCTGAATATTTAAATTCCTACATTATCAAAAACACATTGAGTAGCATTGGCCACGTAATACTGCATTTTGTTAATGTCTCTTTGAAATATGGCAAATTATCCAAAAATCTAAAAACTAGCACTATAACACCAATTCCTAAAATATCAAACGCAAATCAAGTCTCAAAGTTTAGGCCTGTTAACACTCTACCATGTATAGAGAAAATTATAGAGAAAGCAGTATATAAACAAATTTCATATTTCTTTAATTCTAATAAATTATTCCTAGGCAACCAGTCGGGGTTTAGGGAAGGTCACTCCACAGAAACCGCTGTACAGTTGACCGTGTCGAAGTGGAAAATTCATGTGGATGAAGGAAAATTTGTGGTTGCAGTTTTCTTAGACTTTCAAAGAGCTTTCGAAACAATTGATAGAAATATTTTACTTAAAAAACTTCAGTACTATGGTATTGGAGGTAATGTTATGAATTGGTTTATAGAATATTTAGATGGCAGATTTCAAAAAACTAAAGTGGGAAAGTGTGAATCAGGTGAAAGAGAAAATATATATGGTCTGCCACAGGGAAGCGTTTTGGCAGAACTGTTGTTTATTATATACCTAAATGACATCAATTTTATTGAGGGCCTTGAGTATATCAATCTTTTTGCGGACGACACATTATTCTCATGTAGTGGTAAGTCGTTAGATGAGGTTATTAAGAAAATTAAAGCACTACTTATGAAATTTGACGATTTTCTTAAGATAAACAAACTAAAACTTAATGTTGACAAATCTAAAATAATGTTAATAACAACCAGAAACAAATTAAGAAATGTAAACTTAAATATTTATAAACTAGATATAGAGGTCAAAGAGCTTCAGTGGGTTAATAGCATTAAATACCTTGGCTTTCATATTGATAGTACTTTATGTTTTAAAGACCATTTCAATTTTATAAAGAAAAAAATTAGGAAAAAACTTTTATTTTTTTGCGAGGGCTGCAAAAAGCTTAACTTTTTATGCACGTGTCACATTGTTTAAAAGTATATTGCAACCACATTTTGACTACTGTGCTACTGTTTTGTATTTGATGTCAAAAAAATATGTTAACTCTCTAGAAGTACTGTTCAATAGAGGAATGAGGATTATCCTTAGATGTAGTAGGTATACACCAAGAAAAATAATGCGTAAACTACTAGGTTGGCTATCAGTAAAACAACGGCTTTATTTTCTAACTATGTCATTTATTTTTAAATTAACCAAAGGTCTAATGCCAGATTATTTTAAAGAGTTTCTAACATTAAGAAATGAGATTCATAACTACCCAACCAGGAACAATAATCATTATCACATACCTAGAACACGATATAGCAGTACCATGATGTCTTTATTTCATAAGGGTCTGAATGAATATAATAAGATACCTGTAAATATTAAAAATGCCAAAACGAATGCTAGTTTTAAGAAATTGTTTAAAAAACATATATTAAGTCTGTACCTCCAATAAAACTTACCGCACAGAATATTAATAATTTTAATGGTTGACAATGTCTAAAATTTTAAATGTGATTTTGTTTTTTTTTTGTTGTAATTATGAAATGTACTTTATTGTTAACCATACCAAATAGTATTAGTGAGAGATTTTATTGAACAATTTTTATTTTTAATACTTTGTATTAGGATTTCCTATCTGAATAAATAAATAAAATAAATAATAATATTTATTATTAGCAATAAGCTTAGTCATTAAAGAACAAGCATTTCTATGACAAAATACAACCAATAACAGGGTGAGTTCTTATTACTATTGTTACTAAAAATGAAGATAAAACTAAATTTTGTTACATGGACCCACTTTGTGTTTTGATGTCTATACCAAGAGTATAATGCTTATTTAATACCTTTCTTTATCAGCTTATCACCGACTTCATAGGAAATATGTAATAAAATATAATTTATCACTTTTTAATGCAACCTATTTTTTGTTGCGGGTTTGTTTTTCAAAACATTTTGATTTCACACTTTTTCTAACACATTTTAGTTCTATTTACGCGAAGTTAGGTAAAAATTTGGGTCCACTACTTTTAAAAGTTTGTCAGGCTCGCGGCAAGTAATATTATATAAAAATGCACCACCTTTACATGTATTGGATCTATTCATATTTACAGAAAATCAGCAATAAACATGGCCCAATATTAATATAAATACAAAATTGAACTTCGTCTCCCTAAAAACCACAAAAACCGTATTATGAAAAACAATATCTTTACAGTATTTATCCCTCAATTTACCCCCTTTTTCCCCACCATCCACCTTCCCCGCTATACATTTCACTTATTGACAATATAAATATTTTGTGACAAGATGTTTAATATTTTTAACATTCATTATAATATATTATATTATTATTTATATTACCGAAATCACCTGATAAAAACAGATTCTCCCTAATTGGGATAATGTACCTCAGGATGGTATTTATTTACTTTTTTGATTACTTATTTTTAAAAACCAAATTTTTAGGCAATAAATTAAAGCATTTCAAATTCATTAAAGAAAATCTATAGTAAATGAAAAATTGAAAAGTAACGCTATTGCGCTATTTTCATTTTTTGTATATGCTTGCTATATGAGAGCTCCGACACTACCCTAAATATTCCTTGAAAATTTCATCCAAAATGCAAACCATCCTGGAGTAATTAATGACAACATAAAATAGTGGGTCTTACAGCTTACTTAATTAAAATTTAGTACCTAGGCTTTACCAAATGGTATATTTATGTTGTTTATTAACCCTTCAAAAAAGATGGTTTTATAAATTTTAGAGGAATATTTGAGACTTTTCACAAATATATAAATTAGCGAAACGCTGTACTCCGTTTATCATGAGTGTCATCCACTTTATAGATAAGTTGAACATTATTAACAGTTGATTTGTAAAGACACTTGAGACATTCATACCACACAGCTTCATCTGGCTTTTTATGTCTGATTGATGATCATGTCGGAAAAAATGTTACACAAACACAATCAAATTTTTATGTTTGAGTGAATGATCTTTAAATTTTTTCTTATGAGCTGATTTGTAGGGACACTCTGGACATTCATACCATACAATTTCTTCGGGATTTTTATGATCAATCGAATGCTCTTTGAGGTTACGTTTTCGAGTTGATTTGTAAGGACACTTCGGACATTCATACCAGACAATTTCATCTGGATTTTTATGTTCTATCGAATGCTGATTGAGGTTACCCTTTCGAGTTGATTTGTATGGACACTCTGGACATTCATACCACACAACTTCATGTGACTTTTTATGGCTGATTGAATGCCTTGTGAGGTTTCTATTAACAGGTGATTTGTAAGGACATTCGGGACATTTATACCACACAACTTCATGTGACTTTTTATGGTTGAGTGAATGCCTTGTGAGGTTTCTATTAACAGGTGATTTGTAAGGACATTCGGGACATTCATACCACACAACTTCATCTGGCTTTTTATGTCTGACTGAATGCCTTTTGAGGTTTCTATTAATAGCCGATTTGTAAGGACACTCAGGACATTCATACCATACAATTTCATCTGGCTTTTTATGTTTGGCGATCCTAGAAAAAATAACACAAGATTAGTTAGATAAATAGATAGAATTTATTGGTAATAATTACACATAGTGCTTTTACACGTCAAATAAATTGCGTGATAGCGAAATGAATGCCCCCTAAAGGAAGCCACCTTAAATATGCCATACTACAAAATACACATTAAGATAATAATAATAGCAATAATAACGATAATATAGTAAAGAAAATGTTTATATTGACACAGGTATATTCAAACTCAAATTCAAATCGTGCTTTATTGTCGAAAGAATTATCTTATTGATAAAGCTGAAAATTAAATCTTAATAAGCCTAAAACGAATGCTTACAATAGAATTTACAATAAATAGGTAAATCTTAAATTAAAAGTTCATGTTAATGTCAAAAATTATAAAACAATATATACAAATATAAATTAAATAAACACACATGGATTCAAACATATTCGAGGCAAAATTTATTAACCATTTTTTTTAAATTTTAACTATACAACATTTGATTCAAAAAACTCCTCCACTGTATAGAATGCGTGGTTTAAGAGAAGTGATTTTAGGGTAGTTCTAAAGTGACGTTCTTGTCGAATGCCTCTCAATCTTAATGGCAGATGATTAAAAATGTTTTTACTGGTATATATTAGAGACTTTTTTATTTGGGTAGAGGATGGGATAGGTAAAGCAATTGTATTAGAAGACCGGGGAATCCTGACAGATGCAGAGTGGATTTCATTCTGAAATTTTCTGTGAATTAGACATGCGGACTCCAGGATATAAACACAGGTCAATGTCAGCAGTTTATTCTCAATAATAAATAGCGGCCTACAAGGGTCGCGAACACTGGCTTTGCACATATACGTGACCGCACGTTTTTGAAGGGTGAATATAGCATTAAAAAGTTGTCTTGCACAATTTCCCCAGAAGCAAATGCCATATCGTAGATGCGCTTCTATTAGTCCAAAATATGAATTCGCAAAACTCGAAGAGCATAGCAGCCAGAAGCAAGTTTATTTCTCAAATTTAATATATGACCCTCAAACTTTAACTTATCATCAACGAACAGTCCTAAGAATTTATTTTCATTTAGAGATTTCACAATTATGTTATCTAAACTTATATTAAGTGTACATTTAAAATTCATAATACCAGTTTTGTTTATATTTAAAGTTAGTTCATTTGCAACACACCATTTCTTAATTTTGTTGAGATCCCTATTAACTGATTCATTTAGAGTCAGGGAGTTTTTGTCATGCCATAAGACTGTTGCATCATCAGCAAAAAGAGTGAACTTGCCCTTGATATCTAAATAACTCAGGTCGTTAATATATAGTAAAAATAGTATGTGCCCCAAGACTGAACTCTGAGGAACCCCATGTAGTATGTCTTGATTTGCTGAATGGCAGCCATCCAAAGACACTCTTTGAACTCTTCCCGAGAGATAAGACCTAAACCATTCTAGAGCCACACCTCTAATTCCATAGGTTTCCAGTTTCTGAAACAATATTTGATGATTTACACAGTCGAACGCTTTAGTCAAGTCGCAGAACATTGCAGCAGCCAAGTCTCTCTGATTCAGATTCAAGTACAGCGATTCCAGGAATGAGAAAATTGCATCGTCTGTGTTCTTGTTTAAGCGAAAACCAAACTGAGCGTCACTCAGAATGTTAGGCTGATCCAGAAAGGCCACTAAACGCTTCTTCACTATTCTTCAATAATTTTTGACAATGTAGATAGCAGAGTAATTGGTCCAAAGTCTGATGGGGAATTTTTATCTCCACCCTTAAACAATGGAATTACAATTGCCAACTTCAAACATTTAGGAAAATCGCCAGATGCAAAAGATAGATTTATAATCTCACTAAGGACACTCAAAACATTATGAGGAAGTCTAGCAAACACTTTTAAAGCCATGTCATACCACTCCGCAGAATTCTTATTTCTCATACCACAAATAATCTGGCCAAGTTCAATTGTGTCAGTAGGAAAATGAAAAAATGAATCTATCACATTAATATGTTGTAAATAGTTTCTGGAGTCACCCCTCTGTACAAAATCAGAAGAAAGCTTAGCAGCTATAGAGCAATAAAAGTCATTCAGCTCACTACATGTTAGATTAGAATCAGTGAAATGTAATTTTTTTTGTCGAAATTCCTTTACTATTTTCCAAGATTCTTTTTGTTTATTTTTAGACTTTAAAATTCGTTCCCTAAAGTAACTTCGTTTAGTAAAATTTATTGTTTTTCGATAAATGGATCTATATTTAAGAAAAATAACACAAAAGTATGAGTTGGTTATAAAAAATCGAGTGAGATAGGCATCAAGGAGAGGAGCTTCGAGTGCTGCTTCTTACCTTGTTAATGTTCGGTGGTATTACACAAAACAATGGATAATTGTATTAATTTAGAAAAAAATACATTTCAAATTATCAATGGAAATACAAGAAGTAAAAATCCATTTTATTTCAAGTTTCTCAGAATTAATGTTTACAAAAATTTCCCAATTTATCTTATGTGTTTATTGATTTGGATATAGATAATACCAACTTGTTGCAATTTATATGGTTTATTAACCGAAAACTTTTGGAAACCCAAGCTCAAGCTCTAGTTTAGATATTAATGTTAGTTAGTTGTAGGATTGCATCATTGCTTGTAGCCTAGGTATTAACATTATTTAAGTAGTATCCGTAAATGGAAAATACTGTAGATACATTGATAAATAAATAAATAAATAAAACTATGGACCATTGCCAGATGAGACTATCCCTATCATTTGGCCATAAACTCCTCATGGATCGAATTGATTGTCCTGACCTATTCGCTTTACTTTATTTTAAAATACTGTCCTCTAGAACAAGGCAGCCTGAAACTTTTTCCTTGACTTACAGCCGCACTGATATTGGTAAGAATGAGGTTATAAATCGATTCATGTTTTACTATAGCAAATATCTACCATTCGATTTCAATTATAACTGCAGGGCAATAAGCTTCAATAGATAGTAAAGTTAGCTTTAAGTGACCTTCACATTCCCTAACATCGCTACTGAAAAATTCAAATCCATTTATTTGTCCAAGAGGTCACAAAATAGAATATAGGACAAGTCAAGTTAATTTTGTCATAATAAAATATAAAGTAAGGCCAAATATAATAATATAGGTATATATAATATAAAATTACATATAAATTAATATAAATATAAATTAAATATAAAATTAACGGGTTAGCGTCTAGAATAACAAATAGGACACATTAATTACTAAAACTTACAAATAAATTAACAATAAAACTATATATAAAAAAGTAATTATTGTGAAGCAGATACATGCATAAACAATCTACATAAGTGTAATGCAAGAATGTTGAATGAAAAGATAAAAATAGGCAAAAATCAGGTTGCCAAGTCCAGAAATTCTCTGAAACTATAATAGGTTTTATCAGCAAGAAAAGATTATTTAAAATAATAATAATATATATATATATATATATATATATATATATATATATATATATATATATATATATATATATATATATATATATACATATATATATATATATATATATATATATATATATATATATATATATATATATATATATATATATATATATATATATATATATATATATATATATATATATATATATATATATATATATATATATATATAGCGATATATATATATTGCAGTGATGTAGATAGGAGGGGTGTGTTCAGCACTTATATTTATATATATCTATATATATTATAAAAAAACCCTCATTTTGCACACTTATATATATATATATATATATATATATATATATATATATATATATATATATATATATATATATATATATATATATATATATATATATATATATATGTTATATAAAAGAGAGAAATTAAGTAACTAACTTTAAAAATAAAAACTACTCCCCTTCACTGTCTTCAGAATCAGAACTAAATTCTTCATCGTCACTGCTGTCTTCGTCGGTACTAATTACAAGTGGCGCAATGTCTGAAGCATCACATATCTGTATTGTCTTCCAAGCTTCTTGGATTACCCTTTCTGTGTGGCTGACATAATTTTTCCAATGCTCTGAAGATACTTCATTTATCGCTTTTTCCCACATGGCCAAAACTTCCGATGGTGTCCCCTTCAGACTAGCAATGTATTGGTCGTATTTCCTCTTACACTCAGACCATACCATTTCAATAGCATTAAATTGACAATGGTATGGAGGAAGTCAGTATTTTGTGACCCAAAGGTTTCACATATTCGTCAAGGTAGAATGTTTTTTCAATGTTACAATTTTTTTCTACAATGCTCCATATTTCATCCTTCATGGCCCTGTCTGGGAAGTCAATGTTCTTTTCTTTTAACCATCCAATCAATCTCTGCTTTGTCCATGATTTTCTTGGAATATCCTCTAAAAGGCCGGAATGATAGCTTGCGTTGTCCATCACTATCAAACTTTTTGGAGGAAGATTTGGTACCAGCTGATTTTTAAACCAATTTTCAAAATTTTGCTTGTTCATATTGTCATAATAATCTCCGCTTTTTAGTCCACTTTTAAATATTAAACTGGCCCCCTTAATAAATCCTTCCTTTGATCCAGCGTGAACTACAATATATCGATGACCTTCACTAGCTTTTTTAGAACTTGTAGACATAGTGTTATCCTGCCAGCTGTTTCTAAACGAACCTTTACTAAAAATCCAAGTCTCATCAATAAATACGGTGGTATAAGCATCTTGTCCTAGATTTTGATTTTTGACATATTCCCTCAAGAAATTGATTCTCTTGTGGACGATGTGGGGCAAATCCATCAGGTATTTTCTATTATTTGATTTCTTCCACTTAAAACCAATACTTTTTACGTATTTTCTTAGCGAGGTGATGGAAAAATTAAAATATTCATTTATCTCTTTTAGTTTTTTAAGCAAAGTCTGCATTGTAACATATTCATTTTTCGCATACATCGTATCTCTTATTTTGTTCTTTAAGTAATCTGTAATTTTTGTTTTTACCTCTTTTTGCTTTTGAGACATTCTGGAGGTAAAGGATTCATCGCTCGTTATTCCTCTTTTCTTAATATTTATGATTGTTGTATGGCTAAGTTTTGTTGCATTTGAAGCTCGTTCAATTATATTATCAGTTTGCGGAAGGATTCCATTTTTAGCTTGCTCTTTTTCCAATTGAAAAAAAGCCAAGATATTCAAAACTATTAGCTGTGATTGCTGATTATATCTTCGCGGCATCTTGCAAAAGTTTAAAAAGAATCACAACAAATCAATGTCAATTTTGACGAATATATTCTGAAAGACACATAACCAAAACCGGCATTGACTGTTGTAAAGAAACGACAATGAGTTTTTTCAAAATGTTTTTGTCACTGTCAGTTAACATAAATCAAACAAAAATAACCAAAAATGACGTCATTCCAGAAAGGTAATGCGCCAACTATATATATGTAATGTTGTCATAGTGTGGCGACTTTTCATAGAGTGCAGTCTTGAGTTTGGGGACAACCAAAGCTGAAGCATTTCTCATGGAATAATTGTGGTTATCCAAGTTTTTCCAGTATCTAGATATGTTTTTTAAAAACATATAATGCACATTTCATTATATAAATTGATGAGTCTGAAACACCCCTCTAATTCTGATCCTAGTTCAAAACCACATAGTATGCCCTACTGAGTCCAGAACAAATGATCAATTTAGAGCTCAAAGCTAGTCCTGTTAACTAAATATGTCCCAAGAAACTTGACTCACTCTGCGTAGTCTTCAATATTACCTTTACAAAAAGCGCACTTTTACAATTTTGCCCTGATCTAGTATCAATCTGTTGGTTGTGCATCACTGGCTCACACTGTCACAGACTGCTGCAATCCTTCGAAGAAGCAATTCCTCACTTACCACAGAAATGCCAACCAATGTGTTGTCTGCAAACTTAATTGTTGTTGCAGGAAGTGACAAATCATTGATGAATATGATGCATATCGGTGGTACCCACACTGATCCCTTTACTGCTCCTATATTATCCTCATATTGGTCCAATTTATATTCGCCCAGGCTGACAAGTAGTTTCCGCTGTCACAAGAAAAACATTACCAGTGATAGTACTTTTTCTCTGGTCCCAATATGAAACATTTTGTCTTCCACATAGTCAAGATTCAGCGAATTGAACGCTATTGACAAGTCAAAGAAAATCCCCGCAACAGCACGACCCAGTTCCAGTTCTTAATGAATAAAGTTTACCAACTCCACCGCAGCTGTTTCTGTCAATCTACCAGTTCTAAACCCATGTTAGTCCTTGCACAGAAAGTTATATTCTTTAAGGAAATGTGTAAGCCGATTATGAAGTACACCAGTCTATAGTTTTTAATATTCGCCTTATCACCTTTTGTATATAGGCACTACCTTGCCAAGTACCTAAGGAAAAGTTCCGGTTAGAATTGAAATTGAAATTCAAAAACGTCTTTATTTATATGTAAGTGCATGGCTAAGTCTAGCATCTGCAAGAAAAAAATGGTGTATAGTTATTTAGAAACATTTAGTAAAAATTTTCAAATATTAAATTAAATTTTAAGTAACTATTCCACTTTTAATAAATAATAAGTTATATAGTCAAAATTCATCATACGGACAAACTTTTTAGGTTTGTTTTTCTTTTATATCCCTCCAGGAAGATGAATTAGATAGACCTATGATATTTTCATATGAAAAAAGAGGATAAACATATAAATACCAGCAGTTGCAAAAATCTTTGAGCAATGTCACTTCAAAGTCAGATTGACAAGTCACCGGCCAATATCCAGGAGACAGTAGCAAAAGCTCTAGGAATCAGTATAAGGACTGTGCAGAAAATTGTGCATGAAAAAAAGCATAATGTACTACCGAAGAAGATTAAGAAATATACACAAAAAAAGCCAAAGACAGAAGACTTAAGTGACAATGTAAAAATGGATATTCGTAATGCAATTTACATTTATACACATCAAAAACTAATATAACCCTTCAAGTTTTAAAAGAAGCTTTAAAAAATCGAGGCATATTGGAAATTGGACTAAAATTGTTGTCAAAATTAATAAAAATGTTGGGTTTTCGATATAAAAAGGACTGTAATCTAAGATTTTTATGCGAGTTGGCACATATAGCAAGTCAGCCTATCCAGTTTTTAAAGAAATACATGGAAAATGTTAATTCAAAATTTAGAAAAGTGGTATTTTTAGAAGAGACTTGGATATTTTCTAATGGAAATGGTTCGAAATCTTGGCAGGACAAGTCTGTAAAAAGTGTCAAGAGGAAAAAGGGATGTGGAATGGGAAAACGGTGCATCATTTTGCATGCAGGTTCTTGAACAGGATTTCTCCCAGGTGCAAGTTTACTGTTGTTCTTCATCCAAAGTATAGACTACCATGATAATATGAACTGTGAACTGTTTGAAAAGTGGTTAAAAGAACAATTCCAAATTTAGATGCTCCATCTTTAGTCATTCTGAACAATGCATCTTATCATTCAAGAATCTTAAATAAACAACCTACTTCATCCTGGAAGAAAAGTGATATTTATGACAGGCTGATAAAACAAAAACAAAATTCTTTACCCCATATGCTGAAACTGCCACCATAC
Organism: Kuschelorhynchus macadamiae; assembly: GCA_030620095.1. Lineage (NCBI taxonomy): Eukaryota > Metazoa > Arthropoda > Insecta > Coleoptera > Curculionidae > Kuschelorhynchus > Kuschelorhynchus macadamiae. Next base: position 42,771 of record JAUTXW010001009.1, on the reverse strand, counting down.
CATTGCCAGTTTTACGCAATAGAAATAATTTGGGCTGGGGCAAAATCATATTACGAAAGAACAATTCCAAATTTAGATGCTCCATCTTTAATCATTCTGAACAATGCATCTTATCATTCAAGAATCTTAAATAAACAACCTACTTCATCCTGGAAGAAAAGTGATATTTATGACAGGCTAATAAAACAAAAACAAAATCCTTTACCCAATATGCTGAAACTGCCACCATACCATTGCCAGACAAAATCATATTACGAAAAAACACGTGAACGATGGTCTTACATCAGATGAAGTGCAAATTGTTTGGCAAGATTCATTAAATTATATTACGCCGAAGTACTGGAAGAAATCTGTGGAACATATAGAGAAATTAATATGGGATTGGTGGAATCGAGAACGAGTTCTAGATGTCGAAATAGCACCAATGATCATCGCGCCATTTGAGGACGACTCAGAAGATGAGGACTCTTTAAGTGATGATGATATTTTTTAGTCTATAATATTAAAAAGTTTCTGAAGGATTTTATTAGTCTTATTTAATGCGTAATATAATAAAAAAAAACTATTTTCTTTCTTCCTGTATATCTGTAAATAGCCCATCGAGATTTAATAGCTCGATAAAAGAATCACACAACATTTTGGTAATCACTGTGTTTTCTGATTTGATTCATAATGTTGATGACCTTTGGACCCGCACGATAAGACCGCATTCGACTATACCTGTTTAACCTGTGGCTCTTGTCTGTGGCTTCTCAAAACTGCTGGAGATGTTACTCCATAGTTACCTGTATCCACTTACAAGGCATTTAATATCAAGCAATCAGCATGGATTTATGAGGAGACGGTCAACAATTACTAATTTGGGTTGCTTTGTAGAATATTTGTCAAAAAAGCTGAGCTGTCCTAAATCTCAAGTAGACGTTGTCTTTACCGACTTTTCAAAGGCATTTGACAAGATCAATCATTCTGTAATTCTCCATAAAACGTCATGGTTTGGTTTCTCTGAAACTCTCATTTCTTTTTTTCAGTTCATATTCATTCTCCTCATGTCTCGATTCTCAAAAACAACAGTAACATCTCAGCATATCAGTTTCGTAATGCTAACTACACTGAGCTTAACAGATTCTTCGAACAGACAGATTGGTCTCTCCTTACGCATGTTGACGATCTGGAACAAGCAGTCCAGCAGTTTTATGAAACCATCTACACCGGTATAAGCCAGTTTGTTCCAAAAACTACCATTCGGAGTCAGAAATACCCGAGGTGGTTCGATGCCGATTTCCGAAAACTTATCGGGCGCAAAAACCGAGCCCACAAAAAATATAAAAAATCTGGTCTGCAGTGTCACTATGAGGAATACTCCAGCATTCGACGCGAGGTTAAGTTTCGCACTGATATGTGTTACCTAATGTATGTAACAAACACTGAACACCTTATACCACAAAATACGAAATATTTTTGTTCATTCGTTAAGAACCTTAAAAATGTCTCTGGCCTCCCAAGCAAAATGGTATTCAACAACCAAGAACTGAAGAGCTCCCGAGATATCGCAGACGCATTTGCATTGCATTTTCAATCATGCTATACTGATCACACCACGGTTGTATTATCTCATGTTAACCCAGTGAAATTTTCCACTGTGCTTGCAACTCACAACTTTACCGCAGAGGAATTAAACAGTAAATTGTGTCAATTGGACGGGTCAAAGGGGACTGGGCCCGATGGTATTCCACCACTTCTCCTAAAAAGTTGTTCAGAGTCTCTTGCCCGACCTCTTAGTGTCCTTTTTCAAAGATCTTTTGATACTGTCCTCTTTCCATCAATATGGAAGAAATCTAATCTCCAGCCAATTTTTAAGTCCGGGGACAAGGAGGATGTTCAGAACTACCGAGGGATTTCATTGCTATCTGCAATTCCAAAACTTTTTGAGGCCATTGTTGCAGATGAAGTATACTGCAAATTACATCATACCCGAACAACATGGCTTTTTCAAGGGCCGCTCAGCAGCTACCAACTTGGCAGTATATCAGAACTTTCTGATATCATCCCTTGAGTCTGGTAAATAAGTCGACTCTATCTACACGGATCTGTCAAAAGCTTTTGATAGCGTCTGTCATCCTCTGCTGATCAAGAAGCTGTCCGATATTGGGGTTTCTGGAAGCTGCCTGAAATGGATCCAATCCTATTTGACTGATCGTCGCCAACAGGTTAATGTGTGTGGTTCATTTTCTCGAGAGGTGTTAGTGACGTCCGGAGTGCCACAAGGATCTCATATTGGTCCCATTTTGTTTTTGCTTTTTATAAACGATGTCCAGTCTAGTTTTAAATCTTGTAAATATCTTTTATATGCAGACGACCTAAAGCTGTACAATACTGTTGATTCTAGTCCTGATGATTTGCAGTCGGATCTTAATGGCTTTGTGCAATGATGTAAAGTAAATCACCTAAAGATTAATACTGCTAAATGTAAATCTATTAGTTTTTATAAATGTGTACATCCCTTAGAAACATCATATACCATTAATAATGTAAATATTGAAAGGGTCGAATTTATTAACGATCTGGGTGTAACTTTTGACATAGATTTGAACTTTAACCAGCATATTGACAGCATTGTTACCAAATCTTTGAGGTTACTGGGCTTTATTAAGAGAAACACCAAACATATCAGTGATACGAAGGCACTTGTATGTTTATATAATTGCCTTGTCCGTAGTATACTCGAATATTGCTCTATAATCTGGTCTCCTCAGTATACTTGCCACAGAATTAGACTTGAAAAAGTACAAAATAAATTTGTGAAATATTTATTGTATAAGTTTCGTTTTCCCTACCATAACTTACCATATGAAACAAGGCTATTGCTTTGTGGCTTAAAAAGTCTAGAGACCAGACGTAAAGAAGCCCTGTTATTATTTGTACACAAACTTGTAAATGGTGTTATAAACTGTGATATTTTACTAGGTCTGGTACAGTTTCAAGTTCCCAGCAAGCGGACCAGGCAATTTCAATTATTTCATGTGCACACACACAGAACCAATTACGGTCAAAGTGCCTTCATTGATCGTATGGTTAATAACATTAATACACTAACTAAATTGACCATTGTGTTTTATTTTGTTTTCTTTTTTCCTTCTATATTGTGTTTATCTACTCACTGCCTAATTTTAACTCTGTTAGCTGTTTTTCTCTCTGTCATTTTTGTAGTGTTAATGTGCGTCTACTTTAGTTCATAGTTATGACAACGTATACCATTTAGAATAATTATTGTATTCTGTAGTGTATTTGGTAAATAAATAAATAAATAAATAAATAAATAAATATTTAACTGATCGATATCAGTATGTTGAATTTTGTGGCCATAGATCTAGAGGATTTAGGGTGACTTCTGGGGTACCCCAGGGTATTAACCTTGGACCTTATCTTTTTCTCCTTTTCATTAATGATGTGTGCGATGTATTGGATGTTCATAGTTTACTGTTTGCTGACGATTTAAAATTGTATTCCTCAATAAAGAGCTGTGAGGATTCACTTCGTTTGCAGAGTAACATTGACAAGTTGAAGAGATGGTGTGAGAAAAACGACCTGGGCCTGAATATATCTAAATGTAAGGTTTTAACTGTAACCCGAAAAAGAAATCATATCAACTTTTTTTACAAAATCAATGGTTCTCTAATATCCAGGTGCAATTAAGTAAAAGATTTAGGTCTTACGATGGACTCTAAACTTACATTTACAGAACACATCACCAAAGTGACATCTGAGACATCCCGCATGTTGGGATTTTTGATGAGAAATTGTAAAGACTTCACGAACATTTCATGCTTAAAGTCACTATACTTTGCCCTAGTTCAAAACAAACTGGAGTATGCTAGCATAATATGGGAACCTTATTATGACAGGTATATATGTGATATTGAGAGAATCCAGCGTAGGTTTTTAAAGTTTTTGTGTTTAAAAATGGATGGTGTGTATCCCACACAGGGAATTAATAACCAATACCTTTGTTCTAGATTAAATGTAATGACATTAAAATCCAGAAGATTTTATATGTGTTGTATGTTCTTATATAAAATGTTAAATAATAACATTGATTGTAGTGAGCTTTTGAGTAAACTGCCATTTTATGTTCCTAGAATCACTAGTGGAAGCATTGATTTGTTCTACCTTCCCACGGCAAGCACCAACATTAAATATACATCTCCAATTTTGAAAATATGTTACTGCTTCAACAAAATACATGGCATTGGTGGCTATACTATATTGAGGCCCTCTAAATTTAAAGCACTTGTTACATCTTATTGTATGGAACTATTATAACTGTACTTATTTGTTGTATAGGATTCAGAAAGTAATTAGTATCAAAATTTAGGTTGTGTATGTGGCTTTGTATCAATTTATACTATATTTTCATTCTTTCAAAGTGTACCACTTAAGATTTATTTTTAAAATTATTATTTAAATTTAATATTATACCCTGTTATTGGTTGTTACTGTTGGGTGTTCAATAAATAAATAAATAAATAAACTTAGGAAAAATTATTTATAATCTGGGGATGGTTGTATACATGCTTAGGCATTAATATACATTTCTGTTATTTTCCTCTTAAAAGTTGTACTGGTCAGGATGGGAAAGTTCAGATGAATTTTATTATATAAATTTGGAGCTGTATATGAAAATGAACGTTTGAAAAATGTTGTTCTATGCCTTGGTATGTGTATTGTTGATGTGTTTCTCTTATATTACGGTCATATGCAGAGAGGGCCGTTGACAAATACGGGAAAAGGTAGCTGCGTTTTTAAATAAACATCCTTTTGACACAGTCTAAACCCAAGAACCCTTATTTCTTAGTTGACTCCAGACTGGAGAGCCTTCACACAATACAATCCATATTTAAAAGTTTAGTCCTAATACAAAAATAAAATCTCTACAAATCTTCAACTTCCATATGGAAATTACTTACTCGCTAGAGGTATCATCTTCTTCTTTGCATTCTATGTTGATTTCCTCATGTTTTATAGAATATGATTCATTGAAATAGTCATCGTCATGTTCTTCCTTTTTAATAACAATATCTTCTACATGATCTTCTTTAACTATATATGGTTTACTGTGCACCTTGTGAAGTACCCTAGAATATAAAATTATATCTTGTTAACACTATAGAGATGCTGAATGTGACAAATATAGACTTGTTTAAGCGTGGAACACAATGCAAATTACGCAAATTAGAGAGAGCTTAGCAACTTGTGTTGTTCATCTTGTTGATCTGTCATCAGAAAATGTAAACAAATATTCCCAAAACACAATATAAAATAAGGTGTCATGGTTCATGTAGTGGTTGGTTCCATAAAGAATGTACAGGACTAAACAGCAAAGGACTAGAACAATTATTAGCTGAAGAAACATATTATAAAAACTCCTGTTTCCAAGATGGTGACAGTTAAACAACAAATACAATTTTATAGTCCAAATTTACTAAAAAATATTGAAGATCTAGACAAATTGAATTCTTTACGTGATGATTTAGACAGCGATATTAATGGGGGAACGATATGTAAATCTATTAAATAACGCAATTGAGCTTTTTTTGGAGCAGTTTCCTTTAAACACTTAAGACCAAATAATTTGGCACCAAGATGGCGCACCACCACACAACATTCAAGAGATCACAAATTTTTTAAATGCTCTATATAATTTGTGGATTGGTAAATACGGCGATATTCATTGGCCCGCGAACAGTTCTGACCTTCCGCCTTTGGACAATTTTTTGTAGGGATACCTAAAGGATAAAGCGTATCACAATAGAACGGACAGTGCTGACGAGTTGTGACAAAAAATAGTGTATGAAAATAGGGTTTTAAATACAAAATGTCTCACCTTCATTACCCAAGCAATTAGGAAACTGGAAAGAGTGTTTCAAAATTTCTTGGATAATGGAGGGGGTCACGTAAATAGGCTGTAAAAATATTAATTCCTAGTTCTTGTTTGTTCGTTGGTTTATTATAAAAATTAATTAATAATTATATATATATATATATATATATATATATATATATATATATATATATAATGTGTTTTCATTCCGGGTGTACATCTGTTCACTACTGTCGTTTTGAAAAGAACAGTTTTGCTGACGTTTCGCCAAAATCACATTTGGCATTTTCGAAGCTTTCTTTCTCGCGTCCGAATAGAGACTGAAGTGTTGGTGACTGTCAAACTGTGAAACGTCAGCAAAATTGTTCTTTTCAGAACGACAGTAGTGAACGGATGTACACCCGGACTTTCGTAGGAACCATTTCTGTAGGGCAAGTATTAGCTGAAGAAACATATTAATATTATAAAAGCTTATGTTCCAAACTTTGACAGTTAAACAACAAATACAATGTTCAAATTCACTGAAAAATTTTGAAGATCTGGATTAGTTGCAGTTGCATAGAACATAGTGCCACTCAAGACCCAGCAATGATTTTACTGGAAAATAAATATTGGAAAGTGATGCTTAAACTGCATGTTTAGTACAGATGCCCCCTGGGACTTAGCAATATCGAACCTTGCATCTTCTGTTTGTCCAAAAAAACATGCAGTTGTAGCACATTAACAATAGTTAGAAAATTGAATTCGCCTACCAGCAACAGTAAGGTGCTACCAGCAGAAAGTGCCAATACACCCAAAAAAGAAAAGAAGGGTCCAAACATTAAAAGTCAAAAACAAAAACAAATCACAATTTAGGTAAGGATAAAGCAAAATCTAAGGCAAAGGACCCCTGACTGACACTGTCATAGTAAATTTACGATACATTTTGGGACAGTATGATGTAGTTTTTTTCTTATTCCTATCAGTTGTTAAATGCTAGTGTTGGTGTAGTCCTGTAATTTGTTTTGTTTGTACTTGATATTGTCAAGCTATCCAATTGCCCTGCTACCCACATTGTCAAAAATTATTGAAAAAAATAGTGAAGAACAGTTCAGTTGAAGCATGGGGTTCCTCAGGATTCAGTGTTGAGGCCCATACTATTTTTACTATATATTAACGAGTATATCAGGATATCAAGGGAAAGTTCACCCTTTTTGCTGATGATGCAACAGTCTTATGGCATGACAAAAACTCTAGTGAAACAGTGGTCTCAGCAAAATTTAAAAAATATGTCACAAACGAATTAACTATAAATATGAACAAAACTAATATAATGAATTTTAAATGTACATTTAATGTGAGTATAGATAACATAATTGTGAAATTCCTAAATTAAAGTAAATACTTAGAACTGTTTGTTGATAATAAGGGTCATATTAAAATTTTAAGAATTAAACTGGCTACTATCCTCTTTGGGTTTTGAGTCTGCAACTTGACATATTGGTCATTCGGAATGCCTATTTTAGACTAATAGAAGTGGTATAGCAATTGTCTATGAGGATATTGTGCAAAGCAACTTTTTAATACAATATTTATAAGTATTTATTTATAGTAACTGTGCAGAGCCAATGTTCAAGTCTCTTATAGACTGTTGTTTTTTTAGAACTCTGTCCTGTATCTTTATCCTGAATCAGCACAATCTCCAGCTGTCAGAATTACCCGATCTCCCAATACAGTTACTTTACCAATACCAACAACTTCCCAAATAAAACAGCCTCTGATATATACCAGTAAAAACATTTTTAATCATCTATCATTAAAATTGAGGGTATTCGACAAGAATGGCACTTTATTTATTTTATTTATTTATTTCAAATAACATACTCTACAGAGACAACCTCCAAATGGTATGGTTAAAACCAAAATTAAATAAGCTTAAAAAAACAGTACCTATGTGAAAATACAAAGTCAAGTTCCTTATTAAATGTATCTACTAATTCAAAACAAAAAAATATATAAATATATGTACAAGTCTACAAAAAAAAAAGAAATAAAAATAACAAACAAAGCTTTTTAACAATGTAAGAATACTAATCATTACAGCAAACTTCTCCCAAAAATTCCGGAAACTCATCCGAAAAAGATCAACATCTGGAAAACATCTGTTGTAATTTCTAAGAAGCTTATGTGTAAATGCATTGAAACCATAATTAGTCCTGTGTGGATTCTCAAAGAAAAGCCAGGACTCTGTCATACGTCTGATCGGTGCATGAAAGAGGACAGATTCAGTAAGTACTTCACAGTCCATACATCCAATCAGAATCTTGTAAAGGAACACCACCATGGCAACTCTCCTACGATACTTCAAGCACCTCATGACAGAAAGCAGGAGTCTGGTGTCATATGGGAGGTTATGAGAGGGAAAATGCTGTTTGTATAACAAATATTTTCTAAATTTGTTCTGCACTTTTTCGATCAGGTTGATGTAGAAATGATAAGAAGGACACCAAACAACAGAACAGTACTCCAAAATACTTCTTCTTCTACCAAGGGCATTGTATAGAAAGATACTGTGTGTATCTGTGATATGCTTGGTATGAGCTTGATGAATCCCAACATTCTAAAAGCCTTCAGCACAATTTGCTCAATGTGTAGAATAAAAGAGAGGGAGCTATAGAAGATTACACACAAATCATTGATGGACGACAGGTCATCTCCTATTGAATAAACCACTTCACTTAAGCAATCCTGGTGCTACTTTCACTAGTGCTTGAATTATTACCAGAAATATTTCCGAGGGCATGAATAAATCTCATTAAAAACGTATGCACAAGAAAATATTTCCAGTTGTTAATTCAAGAACATGGGATAGCCAGTAAGAGAATTTTGCACCTAAATACATTATGACTGTTTCATCTCTACTTCTTGTGTGAATTTTACACCCTTGACATGGAGATGGTGACAAGAGGGCATAATGGTCTGAGGGTGCCAGCCCATAGCAATACATTTTATGAAAATGGTCCATACTACATGGCCATTTGTGCCTACCGCCAATTATCAGAAAAAATTCAACAAATAAATAGTTTTGACATTTAGGAAAGCTGTAGTAACATATTATTATGCAAAATCCAGATCTTCCTTTTACATTTTAAAATTTTATAGAAATGAAAACCTGCCATTTTAAGTCCATATTTCAGCTGTTGTGTGATGTGTTTTTATTTATTTCTTTATTGCCAACAATATCAATAACAATTGAAAAAAGCAACGTCACAATGCATATTATAGCGACTAAACTAAAATTATTAAAAAAAAAAAACATACAGTAAACATTCAGAAAGTGAATAGAGATTAAACAACTACACATATAGATAAAAAATAAGGAAACACACCAATAAAAATACAGAAAATACTCAAATAAAACTTACACCTACATACAGGTTCCAGCGAACATATTAAAATAACATTTAAAAATCAAACCTAAAAGAATAATAACACTTATCTTTAGCAAATTTCGTAACCCCCATTTTGAATTTCTCTGTTCCCTCAACATTCCTAATGTCAACCGGTAACAAGGAAAATGCCTTAATAGCCATGTAACCCGGACCTCTTTCAAAGAAAGCTGATCTGTGTAAAGGGATTCAAAAATCATCTCTGCTTCGTGTTGCCATAGACATGGTTGTGGCATATTGGTCCCGATTTACCGGAAATGAGATTCTGTTCTTCCTTATAAACATTACAAGGGCCACAAAATACAAGGATGGCAAAGTTGGAATTCCTAATTAAGAAAAATGCCCTCTGCAGGATTCTCTAGGGTGGAGTTTCAGCATGCACCTAATAATGCGTTTTTGGGTTTTAAAAATATCTACAGAAAAACGGGATGACCCCCAAAATATCAACCCATAGTTGAGCAGGGATTGTACATGGGCAAAGTAAAAAAGTCTAAAACTGTCAATTGAAACCATAGATCTGAGTCTTCGTATGAGACCACAAGTGCTATTTAGCCTCGACTGAAGATGACTAATATGGTTTTCCCAGTTCAAGGCTGAGTCCAAGTGAATACCCAAGAATTTGATATAAGGAATAACCGGAATGGATTTATGATTGGTTTTGACATATAAGGATTGGATATTTTCTCTAGTCTTACTAAAGGTTAAAAGCCCTGTTTTATCAGGATTTAGTCTGAGATGGTTGGTCCCACACCAGGCCGCCACCCGCTCCGCCATACTCGAACAAACCACCGATAGCCCAGCAAAGGTGGCACCCGACAAAATAACTGATGTGCCATCAGCATATTGGCACACACATGCCCCATCCAGAACACTCGGCAAGTCATTCACATACAACAGAAAAAGTAGCAGACCCAGTATGGAACCCTGGGGCACTCCTCTTCTAATAGGAACGGACTCTGAAAAATATGAATGGCCACTATGCACAATAGATACCACTTGGTGCCTATTGTCAAGATAGGAAGATATGAGATCAGCACACACCTTATGCCATATCTCTCCAGTTTCATCATCAGTATGTTGTGGTCTATTGTATCAAAAGATTTCGAGAGGTCAAAATAAAGACCAGCTACCTTTTCACTATTATCAATTTTGTCAATTGTATGTGTAATTGTATGAAAAATTGCCATTTCTGTTGACTTTCCAGGTATAAAACCAAACTGGCTCGCATTAAGAATATTACACCTAATAATAAAATTTTAAATTCTTGTATATATTACCCTCTCGAAAACTTTTGACACTGAATTCAAAAGGGACACTGGTCTGTAATTCGTGACCTGATGGACATCACCCTTTTTATAGATGGGTACAACTTTATTGTCTTTTTTTAGTGATTTTAGAAGTATGTAATATTAAATGTTATTTACTAATTTAGTGCCCTGGAGCATATTGTTTTTTGGCATTGCTTTTGTTATTTTATAACTGTGCTAGCAATAAGAATGTTAAATAAAAAAATTAAATTAATAAATTATTAATAAAAACTTGTTGGTCCATTTTTTAGTGCGATGTATGAATGTTATCGGATTTCGCCACTGAAATAAAATTTCTTCCTGGGATTTTAGTTTCATGAAATAGGAATCAGTAAGTCGAAAATTATTAGTACTAGATATATGTTATAAATACTTGTTATTGAAGTTAACGGAAGATTTTTTTTATATTAATATAGATTTATCACTTATACTTTTTCAATAACTAAATTGTGTTAGTGTACATACTACTATACATACCGAATTTTAGTTAACTGAAATAATTAAATATGAGTTAATAGTACTTTAAATTAACTATTTTGCTTGAATTGTTGTTACTAAAATATACAGAAACTATTTTATAAACACAATTTTGTAGTTCTATGTTTAACTAGTTTAGTTTATACTATTTTTGTTATGCTTATTTACTTTTAGAGTTTAGTACTATTCTTTTAAACTGGGTGACCCATAAATTTGTAAAATAAAATAAAAATATTATTACATAATAAACATTTTTCTATTCTATTCTACTGACAAAGGAGGATAAACGGAGTGGAAAATACCTACTCCTCAGAGGAGTTCCCTTCCTTATAGCATTTGACACTGGTTTCTTCATGTATCATAGAACATGATTCATTGAATGTTTCCTCAGCATCTTCCTCTTTAACATTAATATTCTTTGTATGGTCTTTATCAACATCAAGTTCTCTAGAATATAAAATTCTATCTTGCACTGCCAAAACAGGATAAAGGGGAAATAATAACTTAAATTATCTTATAGCACCTACAGATACTAAGCAACCCATGTGCTATTTTCACTTGAGCTTGAATTATTATCAGAAATATTTCCGAGGGCATGAATGAATTTCTTTAAAAATTTATGACCAAGAAAATATTTCTGGTTATTAATTCAAGAATGTGGGACAGTCGATAAGAAAACTGGACACGCAAACGAACAAATTTTAAATAAAAACTTTTTGGTCTATTTTTTATGTAAGAATATTATTGGATTTCTTTAATAAAACAAAATTTCTTCCTGGGATATATATATATATATATATATATATATATATATATATATATATATATATATATATATATATATATATATACTAAGAGAAATCTTAATTAAATTCTTGATGTCCACTCTACATTATGGTGACTTGTTCATATGTTTAAAAACTACCAAATATAAAAATCTTTGTAAAATACTATGTACCTTGTATTTATCACATCATTAAAACATTCCTGCATTGACACACTCTCCACTCTATCCAGTATAATGTTACAAAAATCTTTCAATTTCTTATTGGCTCTATCTATCGGGTTATAAGTGCTTGAGTCATTCTCGTTTATAATCAATGAAGGTAAATATGGATTTGTTTCTGTAAATTCTAAATCAAAATCTTCAGCACTGATTTCGGTTTCTTGTTGTAGGGCCAGATTTTCAGATTTCAAATTTGAATCGGACTTATTATGTCTGTCAGCACACATTGGCTCACTTTTAAAACTTTGTGGACTAAATTTTTTTTCAAAATCTATCACTTCTAGCATGACCAAATCTGGAAATTCTATGTTTAAGCTTTCTTTGATTTCATCCTTCACAATGTCATGTATTTTATTTTCAAAGCTGAAATCGCTACGATTGCTAGGAAAGAAAGTCGACATTTTAAAGTGGTCAGGGTGGTTAAGGTGAGCTTTTTAAACCCACAATTTTTACCCTTTTTGGGTATTCTTTTGAAGGATTATTGTAAATTAGACGTTTTTAAAAATAATTAACCTTGGAAGAGTCAATTTTTTTAATAAAAAATCACTAAAAAATTTGTTTTATTCTGCTTCTTCAGATACGATTTTTAACGCGGAAGTTTAAGCTTGTATGCTGATTAGTAGTTAGTTACTTAGTAACTAAAATATGTAATTCTCACTAATCTTTATTTACAATAAATGCTTTTTTCTTGTAAAAGTTACAGAAAATATGAATCTCACATTTTGTTTCTGTTTACTAAACGACCTCCAACTATTTTTTAAAAATAACAAATGATTAGTGCTCAGTGTTACCAATGCTCCGACACGAAAATATCCACCATTCGTCTCAAAAAATCCGATTTTTATCCGATTTTTGTTCAAACACCTCCCAAATAGGGATGAACGGAAATTAATTAGCTGAAAACTTGTCGATAAAATTAAATTATCGATAGGTATACCTTAAAAAAAAGTTTTCATATTGTTAAATATGTAGACCACTTATTAACTATAAAAAATTCTGTATATTGTTTTTTTTAATTTGCTATATGGAATTACAGAAAATATACCAGTTAAACCTTTGACCGAAATGATCAGAAGCTAAAATCTAGTATATTTTACAGTGTTGCCATATTTTTTCATGATTATGATTAAATACTTGCTTTAATATAGACTTGGAATACTTTACAGCAAACTTAACCAATACTAGCCTAACCTAATATGTATTTTTTACTATAGATTTTAGTTAAAAAAAAATAAAAAGTCACGGCCTGCACGGGACGGGGATCCATTGCATCCAAGTTGAATGTCTTGCCACTCGTTTAATGAACTTACTGTGATATCTTTAATAATTAAACAAAATGCCGCGATCAGCACCACTGAGAATATACAGGATTTATGCGTTCTTGAAATAATCTTCAATGTGTCCGCATTAAAAACGTGACGGAAATTAGCCAATCAAATTAGCAATTGTATTCCGGATCCGTGCCGCTTAGGTTTATTTAAATTTAGTATAAACCCCAGTCATAATCAGGTACTTGAAAAAAGTATGTACAGGTAGAATAATACAAAAACTAGGAATAAAAGAACAAAGAACCAATAGTATTTTTATATATATAAAAAAATCAAGGAATAACAAGTGTTGGCTATTTGCTTCGAACATCCGTCTTTCATTTGTTATTTATTGCCATTTAAATAATGCGTTAGAGAAGGATGGCAGTCCTAAATAACACATATGTGTCAGTTTCGCAACCCGTTTTAATAGGGAGGAGCAAGAAGTATCGACTCGACAGATATTGCGCAGTTGCCGACTGTACCTTCAGTCTTCCCGAAATTTGTATTAAATTTCCCGATTGTCGTCCTTTGTTTTGCATAGTCTATATTTGAACCCAAAAATCCGCCAAATATCCACTTTTTACTAAAATATCCGAAAAAACTCCGAAATATTTTAAAATCCGAAAAAAATCCACTCACTCTGAAAATATCCGCAAATCGGATTTTAATCCGCTAATTGGTAACACTGTTAGTGCTAGTCTTTCTTCTTTCCTTTCTTTCTTTTTCAAAATGGAGTCGGCTGCCACTTTTTTGCTTTCAGCGCCATTCTCCAGCCCAATAGGTAGGATGTCCAGATGGCGAGCTCTAAGCTCCCAAACACCCCGAATCTTTCAAATAAATTTTTAATTTTTGAAATGATATATTGATTTAGATGATAAGAAAATTGTAATAGCTATATTTGTGGACTTAAGAAAGGCATTTGATGTTGTGAGCATTGATCTTTTGTTAAATAAGATAGACCGTATGGGCTTTAGAGGCAAAATGTACACTTTAATCAAATCATATCTGGTTGACAGACAACAATATGTTAAACTTAATACTGTTTCAAGTGAATTGTCATCTAGTTCGTTTGGAGTGCCCCAGGGATCAGTACTTGGGCCTCTGTTATACTCAATGTATGTACTAAATCTAAAGTGTGCCAATCTGAAAGCCAGGTATTTCATATTTGCTGATGATACTGTCCTAGTCTGCTCAGCAACTGATGAGGAGATCTTGCGCGTGATGATCAGTGCTGATCTTGAAAGGTATGTTAATTGGCTATACTCAAACAGGCTTAAAATTAACATAGATAAAACTAAGTATATGGTACTCAAACAAAAAAATAAAAATGTTACAAATTTTGATATAAAAATAAATAATGTAAGTGTAGAAAAAGTATCGCAAATAAGATATCTGGGTTTAATAGTGGACGATAAGTTAAATTGGACTAATCACATAAACAAAATAATAGAAAAAATTCTTCCAATGATCTCAGCACTGTATAGATGTAGACAATACTTAACATTAAAAACGAAAATGAATGTTTATAACTCTTTCTTCCTCTCTCATCTTAGATACCTGCTCCCTGTGTGGGGTACGTGTGGCAAAGTCAACTTTGATAAGATTCAGACTCTTCAAAACAAAATATTAAAAATTCTATTTAATTACAAATAGGCTTGATGCGGCCGAACCCATATATAGGGAGTTGGGTGTGTGTAGACTGGATGTTTTGTTAAAATTTGAACAGGGTAAATTGATATATAGGGTGTTGAATAAAAGACAAAAATCAAATGTAAATATAATATTTTCAAATGAGGTTCATCAACATAACACAAGATTTCATGATAACATATATCAACTATTTTCCAGGACTAATATGGGACTCACTAATCCTGTTGTACAGGCATGGGGGGTCTATAATGGCTTATCTGATTCAATAAAAAACATTAATAGCCTCAATATGTTTATAAATAAATTAAAGATTCACTTAGGTATTGTATAATGTTGGGATGTGCACTGTTAACTGGTTTGTTTGGGTTGTTTATTGGATTGCTTATTGTTATTATTGTTTAACTATTATTATTTTACTATAATATTATTATTGACTATATTACATTTCGCTTACATTGTTACCTTAAGTTAAGCTATTCTCGAGGCCAGTGCTTTAAGCACTGTTTAGAGAATTTAAATATAATGTGTAATTAAAATATTTCTGTAATTGGTAAAAATAAATGATTTCAAAAAAAAAAAATGCATCTTGGCTTCCACTAGATGCCCCTTGAGAGTACTACTGGTTTCACGAGATGACCTTTTCTTTCAAGCTATCCCCTTACTCCTCCCACTCCCGCCACATACCGGCCATTACGCTAATATTCTATGTAGAACTGTGGCAGACGAACGGGATAGGATGCAAGAATAACTAGGCCTCACACGTTCACAGCGTCTGCCCCTTTCTTGCGGGGTCATTAGTTTCCACTCTGAGCGAATGAGTCTCTCGTTTCCCCCTGAAATAAGGCAGCAAAACCGAACACGTGGAACCACTTATGTTAATAACACAAAGGTCTGCATTCGACGAGACGAACCGTAAGACTCCTCATTAGTGCTAGTCCTGAAGCTAAGCTTATTCATTATACCTTCCACTCTATTCCGGCGTTGCCAGGCCCAGTACTGAGTTCTTGTTTTAACAAAACTTATAATTATTAAAGATGGCGATTAGGTTAGGTTAGGATTGGTTAGATTTGCTTTAAAGGAAGCGCGCCCACAAAATTTCGAGTCCATATTAAATAGTTATATATATCTATGATTAAACCAGAGATTTGTTTTAACAAAACCTATTTGTTAGGTGGATTTGTCCCGTTAGCATTAAGTTAGTTAATAAAAACCATCATTAAATCCATAATAAATAATCAAACGCTTAGACAAGAAAACCTTGTCTAAGACCAAATCATTATTAACGCCATAATAAATAAAAATCTCTAACGTTACCCTTTAAAGTTTAAAGTTGTAACAACAGGAGGGTGGTACCGGACCTCCGCCAGAGACAATTCCCATGTTAGGGCTTTAACGGGTGATGAGGGTTCCGCTTTTGTGGGTAGCAAGAAAAATAAATCGACTGCCGATCACTTAACTAACATTTATTAAAATTATAACACTATGGACGTTCCCACAATTCTCGGTGCCTAATTTTTAACACTAATACTAAAAATTTTTAGTGCTCCACTTTTACGGACTACCGGGTCCAGTGTCGCGGCATGCCTTCTCACATCACGTAGTCTGCCGCCTCGCGGTAACGTTTTGCTGAGCCACTCACTATTATACCTAGTAGCACATAATGCGTGCACGCTTCTGGTGGTACCGATACACCTATGTAACAAAAGTATCCATAATCAAAATGTATTAATTAAAATTTCTCTTTAAAATTGTATCTCGACCGTTTTTCAAGAAGATGCCAACACAAAAAAAAGTACTAGTCCAAAAAAATATGAAATACGACAATTTTCAGAGTCTTGAGGCAAGAAAAACAAAAAGAAAATGTATGTTACGCCTCTTTAAAAAAGGGAAAAAGAAAAATAAATTCGCTTTAGGATATTTATGAGCTTTTAAAAACGGATAACTCAAAAACCAAACGTGATTGAAAAAAAATGACTTCGGATTCGTTATCACAACCCCAAACTCCACCTATATATAAAAAATCATCAAAATCGGCGATGGTATATGAAAGTAAATAAATACCTTGAAGTGAACTGCATTTTGCCGCGTTTTAATTTGTTTGAAACTGACGTTTTCTAATTCAAATTACGTAATTTTCAGTGGCACCAACCTCCAAAAAAAACTTACGGATGACGTAGTGTAAAAACCATTTTGTTTTTACTGCTCTATTAATGTGATTTTTAGTCATAAAACCGCAATAAAATAGATATTTTCAACTAATTACACGGTATAATATCACTTCCATCAAATTTATACTAAATGAAAGGACATTTTTTAAGTAAAAAAGAGAAATCCATTAAAAAGTGAAACTGAGATTTTGAAGAATAATTCAGAAACGAAACGTTGCCGAATCGGTTTGACTTCGGATTGTGATTAGCGACTCGGAATATACGTTTATGTTAAAAAATTACAAAAATCTGAGAGAAAAAGCTGTAGTAAAAAAGTGCTAGATTTTTTTGTTCAACAATACTAATTAATAAAAATGTAGATTATGGTAGGTTAGGTTTGCTGTAAATAAACCGCGTCAGTCTTCCGAGACTATATAAAACAACGATTTTGTTAAAAAATCCATACTTTTAGGAAGTCAGGCCAGGGTCGTCGATAAACGCATCACTAAAGCCATAAAATCACACCTCAAATAATCGGAAATCAGATTTGAAATATATATATAGATAAAAGTTTGGATTTTTGTTTGCTAATAATATAAGAATTAGCAGCTTCTCCTTCTCCTAATATCTAGCGGTGTAGGCCATGCCCTTCCTGCCCTTCTTTATATTTGTAAACAAAAACAAGGGCCATACAATCGTCAATCATTACAATGATAGAGGATGTTGGCAACCTTGTGTGGGTCAGTGTCATTTCAGTTATATTTTTTAAATAAATGGGGTATAAATTAAATAAATTTCCATTAAAAATAGATAGAAAGAAGCGGTCAGGCAAGTCTAGTTTGTATAAAATTATGTAAATTGTTTAATTTATGGTGTGATTCTTCTACCGATTTTCGTTGAAGTTAATTGCGTTTATTTTGTATAGTAAAGAACGTATTTTACCAGTAAATTGAGTTGGATTCACATTTCATGGCGAATATTCTTGGAAAAAGTTTGACTTTTCGAAAGATCACCAAACAAACAATAAGACGTGATTCCTTTGGAAGAAGATAAGCAAAAAACTCTTAATAGAGGTCATTGATGATAAGAGTCGAGAGTTATAAAATATTTAATTTTATATAGGCGTATCTAATTCTAACATCAGAACAAAAGCAAAATGGTTTCATAAACCATATTTAAATAATCCTTTATGTGTGGACAGAAGAGCCTATTATTGGACATATAAAACTTTTTTCTTATTTTGGGAAATAACATGTGCGAGCTCGAGTATATGTTAAATAAATTCGAATATCTAAACCTTTTGACGTAATTACCCATAATATACTCTTAAATAAATTAGAAAAATATGGGGTAAGTGGTATTGCATTGGAGTGGTTTAAGTCTTATTTATCTGGTAGTTGGCAATTCATATGCATAATAAGGGAGATGAATATAAATTCTCCATTAAATACATGGAATATGGGGTGCCACAAAGGTCGGTATTGAGGCCACTCCTGTATGATGTGTTTGTCAGCGATCTCCAATTGTATGTCTCAGGAAAGATTACAATATATGCAGATGATACCGCATGTGTAGTGAGTGATAAAGATTGCAACTGTTTGAATGATAAGGCAAGAAATGCTGAGAGATATAACCCAATGGTTTAATACCACTAAGTTAAAAAAGAATTGTCAAAAGACAGTAACCAAATCAGATATATTATCTTATTGATTACATATGTAACATTAGGTCGTCAACAGTTGAAAAAAAATTGATTAGGCCCTAACAAAGATTATAAAGCTTTTGCAATATTTAAAAATAAAAATTTAGATTTGACTATTATGCAGCTGTTAACTTAAAATATGAGACTCATTTAATAAATCTTAAATTAAAAGTTAACTCTATATTAGCTAAGAATGGTATATTATGGATGTTTCTATTCAAAAATGTATTATGCTGTCCAATTTTGGGGTGGGAGAGTGAACATTTAAGGATATTTTTAAGCACCGAATAGATGTATCAGAGTCGTGAACAATTTAACACCAACAACCATCTTGTAGACCCTATTTTAAGTCTCACAGAATCATGATTCTTTCTGTTTCATATATAAACTATTGGTGGATATTCATCAATATGTCAACGTCTACTTCTACTAAAAATCTGAAAGAGTCATTTATTATATTGTTTTATTATTATTATGAATGAAACATTTATTGAAAAGCATAACAGCTGTGCAATACACTAATTTTCCTATACTAATACTAATACTGGCTTATATAAATAAAATAGCATAACAATAGTTTTCACCTATGCACTACCTACATTTGAGTTAAATATATGTCTTTTCTGTGAATTTAGTTATAGAGTAATGTGTGGAATCAGTAAGAAAATGTTTTATTTTGGAATCGAATTTTATTATTGGGCTTTGCTTTGGGATATAGGGATTTTCCAAAATAATAAAGAGAATTATAAGTTACTGACAATATTGTGGAATTAATATAATATTTCTAAACCTTGTAAAATGTGAATACCTCATCTTTTTGCAAAAGATCCTTGGAAGTTGTATTTGTGTAAGAGAGAGTGATTCATATATAGGTCATGAAATGTCAATATTGGATTTTTTTTTGAAAAACAATGTGCATGAAGTAGTGGGTGGTATTTTTTCTATTAGACATATTGCCCTTCTCTGTAATAAAAAACAAAATCAGTTCTAAAAGTGATGGTATAGCCCCAAAGTGGCAAACAAGTCCTAACATGGCACTCGACAAGGCGTGGTACACTTCCATAGCCGCCGCCTTGTTTAAAGTGTTCCTGGTGGTTTTAATAGCAAATAGACTCGATGCTGACTTTCTTAGAATATTTTTAATATGAATATCCCAGGATAATCTAATTATTCAAGTATTGATCATTTGTCTTTAAAGATTATATATTTAGTTTTTTTTTATTGGCCTACATTCTCATATGACCAACATTTTGTTGTTCCATTTGCAAACAAGGTAAAATTTCCCCTCATTGGAAGACAAGTTAACTCCTCTAAGAAAAGGAGGAATATGACAGGGCCCAAAACAGATCCCTGTGGGTTGCCAACAGTCACATGTAACTGTGTTGATCTCGCAGAACCATTATAATCATCACAACACAGCTGCTGCTTGCTCAAACTGTGTTACCTGTTTCCTTTCCTCAAGGTAAGATTTAAACCACAGTTTTGATGTTCCACGAAAACTATAGTATTCGAGCTTGTCTAACAGTGCTCCGTGGTTGACACATCAAATGCTTTTGCCAGGTAATGACATTTTCAGATAACATTTTTCAAATCATTAATAGAACATACAAACATGGGAGACAAGAGACTTCTTTGTGGAATACCCAATCTTACAATTATTTCATTGGTTAAAACATTGTTCAAATTTACCACCTTATTGCACAGTGAGAACTACATGGAACCAACAATAAATTTATATGTACCAAAAAACTTATTTGACATTGAAAATTTATATACATTAAAAGAATGCATTTTGATTCATTCTGTCATTATAAAAAAATGTAACTTAAAATGTAGAAATATTAGTGCATTTGCACAATACTTTTACAAATTAATTTACTGTTTCTATTTAGTATGTATATATATATATATATATATATATATATATATATATATATATATATATATATACCTGTAGTTCTAAAACATTAAATGGATGGGTGTAGATGGACAAAAGTTCTCGCTTGACCCTTATTTCCAGTGACATTGAGCCAGTACAGTTAGGCTAGGTTTTGCCTTAGTTTAAAAGTTTTACACAAATAACTTCTATGTGCACTTTGTCCAAACAATTTTTAATCAGTTCCAATTAACCATTTGCTATTTTTACCATTAATTTTTAGAAAAATATATACAAATAACTGCTTATATGACATCGATTTATAGTAATGTCTTTAGAAGCAAAAATTCAATTATTTGTAATCTATGTTTATTTACATTCAATGTCATTTTCTAACCTTTTCAAATTCATTTAACTAATACAAAAATTATTTCACAATTTATAGGTCTGGTCACAGAGGAGGAAAATTATATCTAGTTATGTGATTTTTTGGACAACTATGGAAGGTATACTTGAAAATGTTGAGGTGATAGTGAATGTAAGGAAACTCGAAAAGGGTGATTTCAAATTTGAACAAAATGAGCAACAAAATCTTGTAGAAAATGCTGTAGAAATTGGCATTGGTGATATCTGTTCATCAGATGAGGAGAATATTGATACATATGAACAAATTAGAAATAATGGAATACCAGATGAAACAAGTGACCAAACGATGGCTGAGATTAGTAATAAAACCAATAAAATAAATAAGGGGCTTGAAGGTAATACCAATAATTTAATGTAAATGAACCTAATCTAATCTAACCTTTATTGATATTGATATATTACAGACTTGGTTACAAAAACTGAAGTTTTTTATTACATAAAGCAATAAAACACAGATTATTGCACCTAGTAGTTGATCATGTCTATGTGCATAAATGAATCATCCATAATAAGTTGCATATGACGCACGACGAAAGTAAAACGTGTTTATTTCACTGCTGAGTGTTGCTAAAGATTTCAGTGGTTAAAGTGCACAGAAAATTTTGATTTTTTTGCACAGTGATGGGTTTCATAATTGCCTGTTTCATTAGTAAAATTTCAAACCAATAAATTCAGTGCATAATTGTGAAAACGCATTAAAGAATCAAACAATAATAATTTCCAACAACAAAAAAATTGTTTTTAATACATTCCTCTCTGGCAAACAAGTTATTTTTTTTCTTTTTTTGCCGGGTCGAAAGTGAAATAGTCGTGGAATCCGAGGAATGTATGAACGATAAACAAACAAAAATAAACAAATCAATATGGAGGGCAATGAACTTTGTGTAAAATGTAAACAAACGTGTTCAGAGGACGAATATAAATGGGACTCATGTTTAAACAGAATTCACAAAAAATGTGCAAATGTAACTCCATCGGAAGTAAAATGTATGCCTCTCCAAAAGAGGGTATTGCTATTAATATGCGAGGAATGTAAAATGCTCATCGCAAAAATGCCTTGTATGATCAAAATGATGGAAGAAATGAAAAGGGATTTAGAAACAATTAAAATATCTTTACAAAAGGATAACACTTATGCTAATGTGCTGCAAAATAACCTTAACAATAAAGTGGAACTTAAAACTAATTTTCCAACAATACTAATTAAACCTAAGGTGACACAAAATGCACAGGTGACAAAGAAAGAAATACAGAGATCAATAAATCCTGCAAAAATAAGTGTGGGAATTAGAAACATGAAGGAGACAAAACAGGGAAACATAGTTCTGCGATGTGACACAATACAGGACATGAAACGATTTAAGGAAAAAGCAGAAATTAAACTTAAACAAAAGTATGAAATCGAACAACCGAAGAAAATTTTGCCAAGACTAAAAATAGCCGGGTATATTGGTGAGGAATCAGCTGATGTTTTAGAGGAGAAAATCCGTAAACAAAATAACTGGATTAATGCAACTGAACATCTGAAAATTACATATATTAGGAGAACCAAAAATAAACGAAATGCATCAACAATACTAGCTGAATGTTCGGGAAGTTTGTATGTCAAAATACTAAGACATGGAAAGATATATCTAGATTGGGAGCGCCTACCTGTATACGAAGACCTAACGGTGTCTCGCTGTTATCAGTGTCAAGGTTATAATCATAAAAATAATAAATGTACGAAGGAACAAGTATGTGGAAATTGTGTGGGAGTTCATAGTACCCTAGAATGTGCAAGTGAAAATAAAAAATGCATTGCAAACTGTTTGACGGCCAATAAAATCTATAAACTAAACAACAATACAAATCACTCTGCATTTGATTCAGAATGTCCATCCATAAAATACCATGTTAGAATTTTGAAAAATAAAATTGACTATAACTCTTAAACAATGGTTCACAACGATCAGGATGACATACTAGACAATATAAATTTAGGAAACAGCGATCAAGGTACAATGGTGGATTTAGAGACAATAAATTCTATTGTTAAAAATAATGAACAAGAGTGCATTTTAAAATTAATACATTTTAATATCAGAAGTTTAAATAAAAACATTGCAACTGTGAGTAGGCTAGTTTTTGAGGTAAACAACATAACTTTTGGTTTAACAGGAGTATATAAGCCCCCACCTATCTCAAAAAAAGACTTTATTAATGACATACAAACTTATCTAGAAACGCTGACTATATCCAATATTGAAATATTTGTAGGAGATGCTAATATAAATATTTTAGATAACAATGACAATAATGTCGCTAATTATCTTGCTATGATAAATGCTCTGGGCTTTGAGTCGTATATCAACTCGGTCACAAGACCTCTTTCAAAAACATGCCTCGACCACATTTTTGTTAAGAAAAAATTAAAGTTAAACAATTTGTATTTCAGTTCTTTTATTGTGAATGAAGATATAACAGATCATAGACCAGTGATGCTTTTTGTTAATAAGAATAAAATTTCTGAGGGAAATGCAATAGGTAGTCAAGAAATTATAAAAAAATCAAATCTAAATATCCTTAAATTGAAACAACTATTGAGCGAAGCTAATTGGTCTATTGTTATAAATGAAAAAAACCCTGAAATTGCAACAAATATATTTTTAACAATGTATAATGAATTTAGTGCAACAGACACATACACAATTAAATTTAAAAAACACAAAAAAATTAAAAGCTGGATTACAGATGGAATTATAACATCAATTAAAAGGAGAGATAAGATCAAAAGGAAACTTTTAAATAATTATAGTACACAACTGGAAAAGGATTACAAAGAATATCGCAATATTTTAAATAAATTAATGCATAAGCAAAAAAATAATTACTATAAGAATCGAATAGAAGATAATAAAAATAACACGAAAAAACTCTATGAAATAATTAAGGATGCCACCTATGAAAGCAGTAAAAATATTTCTAATTTAATAAATGTAAAAAATAATGATGGTGTGAATTTCACTGATTCTTTTGAAATGGCTAATTTCTGCAATGAATATTATATAAATATTGGAATTGAAATGGAAAAAGCTATACCCCTGCCACAAATAGAACATCATTTAAACCCACCTATGGTTAATTCTATATACTTGAAGCCTGTAACAAGGAATGAATTAATATCATTTGTTGCTACATTAAAAAATAACAGCACACCGGGATGTGATGGTATAAGAGCAAAAACTATAAAGCAGATACATCCAGAAATTATCAGCCCCCTCTTACACATAATAAACTTAATATTTGAAAGTGGAATTGTTCCTTCTGCATTTAAAACCTCAATAATTACACCCATTCATAAATCGGGTTCTAAAACTTCTATCCATAACTATCGACCAATAAGTTTAATTACTAATTTTGCCAAACTATTTGAAAAATGTGTAAAAAATAGACTAATTGAATTTTTCAAAATTAATGATATTTTGTCAAAAAATCAGTTTGGGTTTCTTGAGGGGAGCAGTACAGAGGACGCTATGCATAGATTAATAACAGAAGTGGTTAATAATCTGAATTCAAGCAAAAAATGTTCAGGTATATTTCTAGATCTTGCAAAGGCGTTTGACACTGTGCCTCACAAGGAACTTCTAAATGTTCTTCATAATTATGGTATAAGAGGAACGGCCTATAAATTGTTTGACAATTACTTATCACAACGTTATCAAATGGTCAGATTAAATAATACTCTAAGCAATAAAGAAAAAATCATCATTGGCGTTCCTCAAGGAACAGTCTTGGGACCAATACTTTTCATTACCTATATAAACTCATTATTAACATTGAGATTGATGGCTTAACCATCTCTTATGCAGATGATACAGCAATTATTATATCAGGGGATACATGGGAATCTGTAAAAAATAAATCAGTTAATAGTCTTACTAGAATAAAGAACTGGCTTCAAACCTATAAATTAACACTGAACTTAAAAAAAACCAATTATATTGCTTTCTCTCTCACTAGTACAAACAGACCATTATATACCAGCATTAACATCTTCAACAAAATACCTAGGTATTATTATTGATAAACTCATTCATAAATTTTATTTATTAAGAGAATTTTTAAATAAAAAAATCTTAATCACAATCTATAAGGCATTTGTTGAATCGATCTTAAGATATGGAATTCTGGTATGGGGGGGTCTATATAATAATAGTCTATATAAATTAAATATAGTACAAAAGTACATACTAAAAATTATGTTTAAAAAAAATATATTATTTCCAAGACAATTACTTTTTAATAAAGATATTCTTAACATTAGATCAATATACCTATTAGTAATTTGCTCATATTTCCACATCCATCCAAATTTGCAAAATATAGTAAATCATAGCTATGACACACGAACCAGACATGACAGACAAATGCAACTACCCATAAGTCACAATAACCTCAACTTAAGATACATAAATTATATTGGACCAAAAGCATATAACTTACTACCGGGTGATGTAAGAGAGTGTAAAAATCAAAATCAGTTTAAAATTCTCTGTAAAAATGTAATATACAACAATTATTGCCAATTTGAAAAATTGTTTATTTGATTTTTTTCTTCTGCTAGTCTTATCTGTTTAAATTTCATGTACATTTAGTTTAGGAATATTGTGTGATAAAAATATAAATACTTTTTAATTATATAATTTAGGTTAATATGAACTCAGCAAATACAGATGTTTCAACATCTAGGTGCTGATATTTAAAAAATATATTTTTATAACTATTAATTATAAGCAAATGTAATAATGTAAAATTGTTCTGTAATCTAATCTAAACTTATTGTAAATAAGTAAATAAATATCCAAGTCAGTGGCGGCTATTCGGGTGAAGTAGGTGAAGTGCTACTTCACCAGGAAAAATAAACAAGCAAACATCTAACTATATTTATTATATATATATCTCTTAAAATTTTAGTTTTTACATTCATTTATTCACCTAATTGGTAAAAAATAAACTGTACATCTGAATAAATATTTTACTTGACCGTTGGCGGCATGTCTTTTTAAAACTTTCAATCAAACTTTATTATAACAACTATAACAGTGGCGCAAACCGCTTTGACTTTGCTGAGGGGGCTATGTTTAGTTTACGATTTTCCTACTATTTTGCCATGACAACGCGTATCTAATGACGTCGAGCGTGAATTGCAGGCGCAGTACACTACACCCACGTGTTTTTCAGTTGTGGTTGTTTACTTTTATTTTCTCGGATTTCGCTGCAACCGGTGAGTTCCTTTGCAGTTAACTTGACTGTTTTTGTGTTATACTTATTTATAGTGTTGTTACAACTTGAAGTTAGTAAATGTGATTGTTCAAAACTGGAATAAATTAAAAGACGTCTTTGAATTTATTACAAACTGTGACAAATCTGATGAAAAATCAATCCGCCTTGTTAAAGGATTTTTAGGTGAGATGAACGATTTTGAATTCACGTTTCTGTGTTTAATGACATTGTGTCAATCACGGACATACTATTTTGCGTTCTTCAAAAAAATTGCTTGAAATTCATTTTTGCATATCCAATATAAAACGCTATCATGAGGCGCTCTGTAAAAAAAGAAATGAACATTTTTTTAATGCCATGTTTAACAAAGCAAATTCTATTACAGAAATAAATCATTACAAACGTAAGCTTGCTAAGCTTTCACCTGAAGAAATTAGGGCTAAGTATAGAACCCTTTTTTATGAAATATTGAACCATTTTTTAATAGAAATGACACTAAGATTTCAACACTGTGAAAAACTTACATTTTCATGTTTGGCAGGTTTGTTTGTTACGTTTGTGATAAAAGATGTAGGAGACAGAGCGCTTTGAAAGTTGATTTATTCATCACCTTCCCAAACCCTTATTATTGGAAATATGACAAAACGCTTTCAACAGAACTGACGCAGATTTGGTTGGAGTTTGTGTTGCTGTTACCAAAATGTTATCTCATGATGGGTATTTTTGCAAAAAAAGTGTTTTTTTATTTACCATTGCAGGTACGCCATCTTGCGGTAGTTCTGCAAACTTGAAAATATTTTCCAGCAGTTTCTCTTAGCTACTTGAGTCATGAAATTTTTTTTCGCGAAGCTCTAGCTTTCATAGTTTCTGAGAAAAGCTACCTGGCCGCCCTTAGTGGGACTCCCTATATATATGTATATATATATATATATATATATATATATATATATATATATATATATATATATATATATATATATATATATATATAGAAATATATAATTTCTGATAAAGGTGTGTGAAAGCGCATTTTTATTGATTTTAGTATCTATATATATATATATATATATATATATATATATATATATATATATATATATATATACAAGAATATGATCCTTGTTTTGAACATGTTCTGCATCACAGCAGACACAATGATCCATTTTTGTCAAATGACGATCGCGATTTCGCTCTTATTAGAGCTCATCAGACCGCTATAGACTAGCAAGCCCCGTGTAGGGCCAAGGCACAAAATGGTGTTAGTTTGTCATTGGAAACTATTCTCTCTTTGCAGACGGGAAAAAATATTCATATTTATCAAACAAAGAATAAACGTAATTTATTAGTGGCTAGGGCAAATTTCTCATGTATACAAAGAAATGTAACATAAAATATCGTAAAAATATGGAATTAATAACCACAGAAATTTAAAAGTATCAACAAAACAACAAAAATGTAAATTAAAAGTTCCTCATAAAAAAAGAGTGTTATGGTACTAAAGAGTTCTTAGAAGGTAAAAATTTAAATGAATTTTAAATATTGAAAATTACTTTCCAACGTGACTTCTGTTAGTCATCTTATGCTAGTAGTTGTTGTTTGAGCTTTGTTCTTTTTTTTAAATTTTAAATTTATGGATCTATTTTTGATGAATAAATAAATATAAGTCGAACATAGAATGCTTTCATGGCATTGGTCAATTAGAAAATCATGGTTCTTGGGATTAAACCATGTCAAATTGGCATGACTGTCAGACCTTTGATTGTAGACATCAGTAAAGATCACTGAAGGTGCCTTGTGCATTCGAAGGCGAAACCTCAGATAGTAATTCCAATTTGACACAGTCTAATTCCAAGAACTATGATTTCTTAATGTACGAGTCTATAATTTATAGCCATAAAAATCTTTTAGAGTATGAAATTAAGAACTGTTAAGTTGTACTAATCAGTTTAAGAGTAAATTAAAGTCATTCTTAATTTCTAAATGTGTTTTTAATTGGATGAGTATATGAATGAGTGACTAGAAACAATGGCTGATAAATTTAAATTGTAGTTGTGTATCAACTAATAACTAAGTATTTTAATATTCCTTTTTTTAGCTTTATGTTTTTTTTGTCTAATCCTATACAATTTTTAGTTGCCAAACCGCGTAAAAATTTAAATAAACAAATAAAAATAACATACGGAATAATAAAAACTAAACTAAAAACACATAGTTAAAGTTAAATCACATTCTGTTGCATTTTTTATTTAGATTTACTTTAAAATTGTTTAGCTTTTAAATTATAAGCAGGTCTTGCACTATCTATATTTAAATTAAAATCACCAATTATATCGAATTAAACTCCACATATAAGTAAAATATCTCTATCTCCTTTATATATTGGAAAAAGTCACTCATGATGGAACTAGGACGATATACGAGGGCCTTTCGACAAAGACTAGGACTGAATTTTTTTACGGCCCAGTGCAACGAGCTACATACCACCAAAAATCAGAAAATATCATCCAAGTAGGCGATTACGCAGTGGGTAGAAAAAGGAGGACGACCTCCAAAAAAAGCACGTGCGCAAAAATCTGCCGCTAAAGCTATGGTCATAACATTTTTTGACCACAATGGCATGGTGTATACGCCCATGATCCCACATGGTAGTACAGTAACTGCCAGTTATTATAAGCAAGTTTTGTTTCAGTTGATGAAGGATCACATCCCCAAAAAACGACCTGAGCTGATTGGAAAGTGGAAACTTCATCAAGATTAAGCTCGCCCTCACGTAGCGAATATAGTGACAGAGTGTTTGAACACTAAAAATATCAGGTCTGTACCGCACAATGACGTCAAAAAGAAATAGACCCCGCATTTCATTCATAAAAATGAAATAAATAGAATCAAACATCAATTTGTTGTTGTGTGAGTGGAAAAAAGACGGACTGATCGCATAAAGAATAGTTTGCGGTGAAAATTGCAACGCTGTCAGATATCTTCGCGAGGCTTACCAGTGGTGTAGCTATTTTTGAGATAATGTATTATTTGCTATATTTTTTGAGCCCAAATATTATTATGGTGGATACGACAGTTTTTTGTTCTAAGACGAACAGGAACGACTTCACTTTGCAAAAGTGAGAGTTTTAATACCAACTTGAAAACAACTAATTTAGATATTATGTCGTGTAAAAGTCTGCACTAAAAGGGAAACTTTATCAATTTCTCGAAAAACTTTCTTCTTGATAAAACTTGTGTGTTTGTCGAAAAAATAGTTTTCACAATATTCAACTTTAAATCAGATATACAAGGCATTCAAAAAATACGAAAAAGTGTATTTCAAAAATTAAAATTTTTGTGACTGTCGCGGCCGTAAAAATGTGATTCTGAAGCACCCTGTATAATATTTTACACTATATTTGAAACTTAATTTTTTTTTATAAAAATTTAAATAACAAGATTGAAAGTGCACTTTATAAATTTTCACCCGGACACGTGGTTTATAAAAATAAAACAAAGTTTAAAAGTTTGATATAATTTATTTATAAACGGTTTGATATAATAACAAACAACTATTATTATCGACAAAACAAAAGTAACAGCATATTAATTTAATATTTCATTATTTATATAATAATTAAACTCGTCTATTACATATTTAATGATTCAGTGACAATTTTCAAAATCGGAAATTTAGAGGAAATTTTATATAGCTTTATATATATATATATATATATATATATATATATATATATATATATATATATATATATATATATATATATATATATATATATATATAAAACTTTAGGTTAGCAAGACGCTAATTAATATAATTGTATCAATAATTATCTGTGACAAAAGACCAGGCACGTAGTCTAGGGGGGGGTCCGGCCCCCCCCCCGCGAGACCCTAAAAATATTTAGGAGTTTTTACATAATTTAACCTACGAAAGTAGAATTCCAATAACTGCTGATTAGCACTTCAGTATTGGCTCTGCTTACTACAGCTATTTTTTAACTCGAACCTCAGGAAAATTAGGGAGCAGGCTATTTTTTGAAATTCTAACTTTTTGACGGGTTTTCTTAACAAGCCCAAGTATGTAAACAACTAAACAAAGACGCACCTAATGATTTTTTCGTAAGTACGACAGTTTCTAACATAAATCGATAGGAAAATAAATATCATTTTTCTTCCACAAAAATCTCCTGTCATAAGCAAAATTGCGAATGCGTGCCGAGACCAGATTTATGATAATTCCAACAAAAATTATTATTATTAAACTTAGAACATATGGTAGCTGCTGAAAATTTCTCTTCGTGATCCAATTTCACACAATTTTGAAGTTCTTATCTTTACGTATACAAAACACGATTTAAGGAATAAGAAAATTATTGAATTTACCTTTGGGGATTGAAAAAAATTACCTCAAAAAAATATTCGATTTTGACAGTGAGGAATATTTAGAATTCTCAAAAAAAGAAAAACTTTTAAGCAAACGCTCATTAAAAGTAGTTTTAGAATTTCGAGAAAGTACTAAAAAGAAAGATGAATACATTTATGATTAAAGAAATCCAGATTTTTAATGTAGCAATATGGTTCCAGACCCTCTATGGAAGATAGCACCACATTAACATCGATATTAACAAAATGACTACGCGCTTATTTATTAAAATACTATTAAATATATAAAACCTAAACATATTAAGCAAAAGTCGCCAAACTCCTATTTGCTCAAGATATACCTATAATTTTTTACATTTTCATAAATGTTGTACCTGCAATGTTTTAATAGATATTGGTAAATAACTAGTTTTTTGCAACTTTTTTTCACATTTTGTTGCACTTGCAGGGGGGACTAGCAACAAGTGAAAAAAAAGCATTCTTAATAATTTTTTCGTCGTTGAATTGGTTTTGACAGGGTTGGATCCCCCTAGAACTGAAATCCTGGCTACGTGCCTGCAAAAGACATATTTATGTAATGGTTCATGTGGCAATATTTATTATTAGCAATAAGCTTAGTCATTAAAGAACAAGCTTTTCCATAACAAAATACAACCAATAAAAGGGTGAGTTCTCATTACTATTGCTACTAAAGATGAAGATAAAACTAAATTTTGTTACATGGACCCACTTTGTGTTTTGATGTCTATACCAAGAGTATAATGCTTATTTAATACCTTTCTTTATCAGCTTATCACCGACTTCATAGGAAATATGTAATAAAATATAATTTATCACTTTTTAATGCAACCTATTTTTTGAAATCGGGTTTGTTTTTCAAAACATTTTGATTTCACCCTTTTTCCAACACATTTTAGTTTTATTTACGCGAAGTTAGGTAAAAATTTGGGTCCACTACTTTTAAAAGTTTGCCAGGCTCGCGGCAAGTAATATTATATAAAAATGCACCACCTTTACATGTATTGAATCTATTCATATTTACAGAAAATCAGCAATAAACATGGCCCAATATTAATAGGAATGCAAAATTGAACTTGAAACAATATTATGAAAAACAATATCTTTACAGTACTTATCCCCTTTTTTCCCCACCGTACATCTTCCCCGCTATACATTTCACTTATTGACAATATAAATATTTTGTGCCAAGATGTTTAATATTTTTAACATTCATTATAATATATTATATTATTATTTATATTACCGAAATCACCTGATAAAAACAGATTCTCCCTAGTTGGGATAATGTACCTCAGGATGGTATTTATTTACTTTTTTGATTACTTATTTTTAAAAACCAAATTTTTAGGCAATAAATTAAAGCATTTCAAATTCATTAAAGAAAATCTATGGTAAATGAAAAATTGTAAAGTAACACTATTGCGCTATTTTCATTTTTTGTATATGCTTGCTATATGAGAACTCCGACACTACCCTAAATATTCCATGAAAATTTCATAAAAAATGCAAACCATCCTGGAGTAATTAATGACAACATAAAATAGTGGGTCTTACAGCTTACTCAACTAAAATTTAGTACCTATGCTTTACCAAATAGTATATTTATGTTGTTTATTAACCCCTTAAAAAAGGTGATTTGATAAATTTTAGAGGAATATTTGAGACTTTTCACAAATATATAAATTAGCAAAACGCTGTACTCCGTTTATCATCAGTGTCTTCGTCTTTATAGATAAGTTGAAGTTATAAAAAATTAATTTAAGCCCAACGGAAATGTGCAATACAAAAACAATACTTCATTTGCAAATATAAGAACGCTATTAGACGGTGATTTGACCCTTCAACTACAGCACTGGTATGACATATCTTACTTACCTTCGAAAACAAACTTCTGGGTTTAAATCGTTTCTTTTTCTGCAAATAAAGCAAGTTCGCACCATTTTCTTAAAGTTTTTTAAACAGATTCTTGAAAATAGCCACACAAAACCCTTGGATTTCTGAAAAACACTTATTTCACCAACTAGAACAATTACAACGTCGCGCATCAAATAGGTCGAAATTATGAATGACTACGACCGTCATCGGCGTTTTCCGAATGATCCCGAAAGAAATCTGTAGTATACTCGAAAAAGGTAGAATTCCGACGTTGCCGATTATTCTGGGCTTTATTTCTTGAAATAAGGAATAATAATTACAGAATATTTAAATTAAATTGAAAACAGATTCGGTTTGAGTTATTTTTAATAAGCTATTTAATTATCCGT
The DNA here is from genome assembly GCA_030620095.1 of Kuschelorhynchus macadamiae. Taxonomy (NCBI): domain Eukaryota; kingdom Metazoa; phylum Arthropoda; class Insecta; order Coleoptera; family Curculionidae; genus Kuschelorhynchus; species Kuschelorhynchus macadamiae. The sequence continues at coordinate 9,631 of JAUTXW010001009.1, read as the reverse complement.
TTTAAAATATTCTATATGGAAATTTATACTGAGAATTTCTGGAATTCCTTGTTTATTTAGATAATAGTATAAAGGATGATATCCGTTATAATCTGGCCACAGTAACGGTTTGGCAAACCAGGGTTAATGTTGGATTCCTCCAAAATGTAAAACCTGACATAGCCCCATGCGACTTCTATCTGTTTCCTCAAGCAAAATAAGACCTCAAAGGACGACGATTTCAAACAGAATTGGATGCTGTTAAGGCTTTAGAGGCGGTTTTGAAGAAGCTCTCAAAGAATGGCTTTCGCCATGTCCTTGAACAATGGCAGCACCGTTGGGATAAGGTTATTGCATTACAGGGGGACTATATAGAGCGTGATAAAAGTATTGTTGTTTAAGATTAATAAATAAAGTTTTGGTAGTACTAATCCTAGTCCTAGTCTTTGTTGCAAGGCCCTCGTAAATCTGCATAACTAGAAACTTATATATTTAGGGGACTATTTTGATTTAACTATTTATTTTAAAACTTTGTAGATGGAAATAACCTTCATGAAGAGTTTAAGGCCTCAAACAACCTACATTTAGACGAACAACTTGTCATCAATTTTAAAAAGGGCCAAAAGAAAAGAAGAGAAAAGCCCCACACCCCTGAAGGAATAAATTGGGCCGAAATGTACAGGGTTTATGATCTTACTGACTGTAGCAAGGAACGAAAGATTATAAAAATTACTCGGCCTTCCGTAGAGTAAGAAATATTTTATAACTTTTGCTTTTAAATTGTGACTTATATTGGATGATAAACTGTTGTGGGTCTCCTATGTAGAATATATTGTAACAAGTAACATGTCAGGTTGTCCCTCTGGACTCTGGGTGCGTGTATTAGTCGTGTGCGTCCTACACACTTATTTTCGATCTTATTTTACTATTATCACAACCTTGACGGCTATTTTTAATTAACAAACATCCGCTAGTCCGATACATCCGGTTACGGATATATATGCTATACATTTTTCTCATTTAAAAAAAAATAGCTATTTAAAAGTTAGGAATACTAGATTTTTTTGGACAGCTGCTAAAATATTTCTCTAAAATAAATTACGACATTAAATATTACAAGAAACTGTGAAATCCGTATCTAAAAATTTTAAGCAATTCAGAAGTTATGCGGAAAATAATTTTCTTTGATATGTATATGTCAGACGTGAAAAAAAAATTCGAATAAATGACGCCTCTAAAAGTTACATGGAACTGTGAAAACTGTACATATAAAAATTTGAAGTGGTTCAGAAGTTACAGGAAAAACCAATTTTTTTTGAGAGCTGCCATAATATCTTTTCAAAATAAATTACTCCTCTAAAACTTATATTCAATTTTGAAAACCGTATTTAAAAAATTAAGAAGTTTAAAAGTTAAGCAAAAAAAAAACAGTTTTTTTGTGTGTAAACTTTACCTCGTAATTGTAACCCCTGTATATATTCCAAGACCCTTCCTAAACCGTCCATTTTGTGTATCTTTTTGAGTACGTTCCGGCGCCGTAACCAGTTTCCCAATCAAACGCTTACTCTTTTATTTGAAAAAAAATTGGTTTTTCTCAAAAATGTTTATCTTTTTAACGCGTAAATGCACAATCATAAATCGAAGCTATAAAAAATATCACAGAAATATTAATACATACAATATTAATACAACTACTGACATCTCAAATATCTCTGTAAATTTTATTATCACCTAGGCCAAGACCCCCTATCATTGCGCGTCGTATACAGGGTTATTCACGCAACCCATTCATTAAAAGTTTTTGATGATGCCATTTAGATAAAAATTTCAAATTTTGGGATTAAGGTAAGGTCAAGGGGTACTTCTTTTTTGAAATATTTTCAACTTCCTGTTACTTCCGATTTAACCGGAAGTTGGTATCAACTTGCTTGTTTTAAATGGAACACCCTGTATTTTATGATATTTTTGGATTCTACGGAGAATTTTAATGCTATTTTATGTAGCATGTCCTATACCTAGGTTCAAGCGTTCTTAAGATATTTGACCTTGAACCGAAAATGAGCCTTCGGGGTACTAAATTTTAAAATCTCATATTTTTGTAAGTTTTGAAGATATAATCTTCATATTTTGCAGACGATCGGTAAATAATCTTAGGTTTCTATTTTTTTATTGAATTTGTCTACTTTTATACAGGGTGTCCTAAATTCAGCGGCAAACATTCACATTTTCAAAGCCGCTAAAGTCCGTTTTTTTAAATGTGACACCCTATAACTTTATGCACTATCAAACGTAGAATTTCATTTTCTATCGAACTGTATTAAGGTTCCCTATACCTATTCGTAACCATTTTCGAAATAATTGGGTTATATAAAAATATCGTATGTATTTGCTTAAATGTTTACATGTTCCAATGGTGAGCCATGGAAAAACAATTGAGATCCAATATGACAGATGATTAGTATGCGTTATTTATCGAAAGCTATCAGTGATAAAGTAAATCTTCTAAATCGAAATGGAAGAATACTCAAACGCTGATATTCTCAATCTATTTTATATTCATGGAGAATGTTATAAAATTTTGGAGAGAACGTGTCGTGTGTTTAATGAACGCCACCCTGATTTGCCGCCAATGAACAAGTCAAAATTCAAGAGGATTGAAACGAACTTTTTGCGTTTTGGCAAGGTTAAAGTTACAAAAAATGTTCCGAAACCAGTGACAAATGACGAGGATAACGTAATAAACACATTAGCTTATTTCCACGCAAATCCGCAAAGTTCAATACCGTCTGCAGAAAACGACTTGGGAATTTCTTCTTCATCTGTCCAAAGAATCTTGCGCGAACATCATATGCACCCTTATTCCTTCCAAAACGTGCAAGCCTTGAGACCTGGTGATGACGTCCGACGAGTAGAATTTTGCGAATTCATGTTTTTGAAAATTCGAGAGAACCCTCAATTCCTTTCAAAAATATTTTGGACCGATGAAGCGAAATTTTCTAGAGAAGGAATAACAAATAGAAGAAACGAACATGTCTGGGCAGCAGAAAATCCGCACGCTTTACACGAAACGCGTTCTCAAGAGAGGTTTAGCTTCAGTGTTTCCGGTATAGTATTAAATGATCAGGTGCGGTACTGTATTTATGAAGACAATTTAAACAGTGATAAGTATTTGGAAATTCTAAGAGGGACGGTTTCTGAATTTATAGAAGAAATTCCTATTGGTGAGCTGCAAAATTATTGGTATCAATTAGATGGGGCACCAGCACATAATTCCGCTGCAGTTTATCTCCAATTATCTCGAATTTTTGAAGCTCGCTGGATTGGTCCCAATGGCCCTTGGAGATGGCCCCCGCGATCGTCTGATTTAACACACCTACACTTTTATTTTGGGGATTTATCAAAGGTAAAGTCTATGCTTCCCCAGTAAATAACCAACAAGATTTACTGGACAGGATACGAACAGCTTTTGCCGAATTAGAAAACGGACAAATTCAACGGGCCACAGCAACTGTACAAAGAAGAATTGAAATGTGTCTTCAAATGAACGGACAGCATATAGAACGTTTGTTATAATTCAATTTTATTATTTTATTTATTTATTGTTGATTGTTAGATTACTATAATTTTTAAGTTCACTAAAACAAGTTTAGAACAGTCTCGAACTTAGTAGATATGGTTAAAAATAATGTAAACAATTTATTACATTTTTTATAACTTTAACTTTTCCGAAACGAAAAACGTTTCAATCCTCTTCAATTTTAAATGATAAATGAGGATGTTTTTCATTAAAAACGTGGCACGTTCTCTCCAATATTTTGTAACATTCTCCGCGAATATAAAATAAATTGAGAATATCAGCTTTTGAGTGTTATTTTATTTTAATTTAAAAGTTTCAAATCAGCTGTCATGTTGAATAGAAAAGCACAACAATTGTTTTTCCGTGGCTTACTACGGGAAGGTGTAAGCATTTAGCAAATACATATGATAGTTTAATAAAAACCTGATTATTTCGAAAATGGTTACGAATAGGTATAGGGAACCTTAATACAGTTCGATAGAAAATGAAATTCTATTTAAAAAACGGACTTTAGCGGCTTTGAAAATGTGAATGTTTGCCGCTGAATTTAGGACACCGTGTATAAAAATAGACAAATTCAATAAAAAAAAATAAAAACCTACGATTATTTACCGATCGTCTGCAAAATATGAAGATTATATCTTCAAAACTTACAAAAATATGAGATTTTAAAATTTGGTACCCCGAAGGCTCATTTTTGGTTCAAGGTCAAGTATCTTAAGAACGCTTGAACCTAGGTATAGGACATGCTACATAAAATAGCATTAAAATTCTCCGTAGAATCCAAAAATATCATAAAATACAGGGTGTTCAATTTAAATCAAGCAAGTTGATCGGTACCTATCGATTTTTGAGCGATATGTGTACTTTTTTCTTTAAACCAAATTTTCACCCACTTGCTGTGCAGTTAGAGGGAAATGTTATTACAGCTTTTTGTAGCCAAATAAATGTTCCATCCGTGAGTTTGGAAATTGTTTCGGCAAAATGAGGTTAAAGTTGGAATTTAAATTATCAACTTTAAAAAATGGCAGTAATTTAACCATTAAAGTATTTAAGTAAGTTAAACTCGAAATTTGGTTACGGTCTACCTACAAATATCTTGTTTCGTAAAAGAAATACCCTACGGGCTTAGATATATTAGTTTTCTTGTAATACCGGATAATGTTAAAAAATGTACCCATTCTTGGGAACTTTGGTTCAAACTTTACCTCGTTAGTGCACCCCCTGTATATAATCCAGGACCCTTCCTAAATAGTCTATTTTGTGTAGCTTTTTTTAGCACTTTCCGGTGCCGCAATTAGTTTTCTGAGCAGATCCTATTTTTTTATAAAAAAGAAAAAGTGACTAAAAAAATAAATTTTTTCTATTTTCTCACCATTTTTCCAATAGAGATGCATTTAGGTTTTTGTTCTTCTAGTCGTCTCTTGGAAAATTTCGATAGGACTAATAAGCGCCCCAAAACACCCTTTTTTCGAACGAAAGAAATTCGTAAAATCGTCAAACGAAATCGAAATCCAACCTAAAACAATAGGGTTCTGTAAGACGAGAAGAACCATCGTTCCAGAAAGTTTCGTCAGATAAAAATTCAAATTGCGACCTCAGACATGTTACATAGAAGTTGACTTTTTCGGTCAACTTTGCGGTACCATATCTTCGGTATCAAAGGTAGTACAGCAAATTGTTTCAAACAAATCTCGAGATCCACGTCTCTTCTAAAAATACATTTGAAATTCAATGTCCATTTATTAGTTTCCGAGATATGCCTGGTCTGAAATGACACGTCCCACTCCAGATTTTCTTCCCTGAGTGTGAGAGCCACAGAAAAGGAAGCGGACGTTTGTTAACAAGATTGTGTCTATAATAGGAGCTCTCTTTGGGTGCAGGCATTATTTGTCTTACTCATCTCTAGATCAAATTTATAATGCATACTTTTTTATCAGCATTAAGAAATTTAATTCCTGTTGGGGCTGTTGTGGAACAACTTGTTTGAAAAAGTACAAAGAGTTCAAAATAAAATTCTTTAATTATTTATTCATAGAAATACCACAAAATTCAATACCATAGAACATAACACTATGACAATACGTCGTATTACGGGCATGCCTACCTTTTCTAAACTTTTTGAAAACGTAGTTTTATGCAAGATAGAAAACTTCTTAAATGCAGAAAAATTAATAAGTAACAAACAACACGGTTTTAGAAAAGATTGCTCCACCTCTACAGCTGCTTTTGAGCTATTGAATTTTGTTTATGAGGGCTTGGACACATTAAACTACGTTCTTGCCATCTTCTTTGACTTAACTCCAGTTTTTGACTGCTTAAATCATATGCATTGGGGATAAGGGGAGATATCCACAAATAGTTACTGTCTTATTGAGAGGAACGTAAGGTAAAGGTTAAGATTGGGGATGTTATGTCTACTGGACAATATAAACTGTGGTGTACCTCAGGGAAGCATTATTTAACCACTACTATTTGCGCTTTTTATAAATGAACTGGAAAATTTCTTGCCTCTGTCATTATCGAAAAATAGAATAATTCTTTATGCAGATGACTGCACTATAGCAATTTCTCATAATAATTTCGAGAAATTAAAAAATAATGCCAATATAATTTTGGAAAATGCTTTATGGTGTGAGAAAAATTGCCTTATTGTCAAAGAATCCAAAACCTGCTTCATGACATTTTGTATAAGAAAAGATATGCCTCGGGTTCCAAATTTGTCATTAAACTGCAAACATGTAAAGAGGATTGAAAATTTTAAATTTCTAAGATTACATCTAGATCCACACATAACATGGTGCAACCACATGAACTATGTCGCAAGTAAGTTAAATACCGCCTACTTTGCAATAAGAAATCTAAAAAATACTTTAGAAATAAAACTACTTTTAAATACCTACTACGCACTAGCATATAGCCATCTAAGCTATAGTATTTACTGGGGCCAATCAACAGATTTAAACAGAATTTTTACTTCAAACAGTATAAAATTCTCCCTTTTCCATGTATTCTTATTTTACACTCAGTATTATTTGTTAAAAAACAATTCACTAGATTTTCTCGTCATCTAGAACTACATAATTCTGGTACAAGAAACTCCACAAACTATATCTCCCTATAGGACTAGAACTTTCCAAAAAAGTGCTTAATGTTTTTATAATAACCAGCAAGCCTAAGAGAAATAACTTCTGACAAAAAATTTAAGAAAAGTGCAAAGAGTTATCTTCTTGAAAAAAGTTATTATAATGTTAGAAATTACTTTTCAATTTGGCAATAATTGTTTTCTGTTAGTTAGCCCAATCTTAATATTGTTTTAAAAAATGTCTTATGTTTTCCTTTATTTTGACACTTGACGTTTTACCTATTTAGATCTTTTGGACATGAAGAAAAATAAATAAATACATTTTTGTTTTTAGTGTGGCCTCTGACGAATTTAGAATGGTGAACTCAGCAAAATATGTTTGCAATTATTGCCTGTCTGAGTTTGTTTGCAGAGAGGGTGTTTTGCGTCATATCAGGGTCGTGCACAAAGATGCTTACAAAACGTATCATTGCCCTTATTGCCCTTACACTGGTAAATCTTTTCCAAGGAACCATATTATTGAAAACCATAAGTCCGATGAAGAAATACATTGGTTTACGTAAGTCTCAAAATGAAATAGTAACATTTGATTGTACACTGTGTCCAATAATGTTTTTTATATTTTTATAAAAAAAAACAAATTGGGTTTCAATATTTTTATTGTACTTAATTTATAATATACAAAATGTTCCTAAATGTTTCCAATTTTCTGAATGTCTTTTATATGCAGACGACTTAAAAATTTTTCCGCAGTCTCCTCAGACTCTAATCCTCTGCAGTCTGATATGGAAAGGCTGTCAAATGGTGCAGAACTAATTATCTGTTTCTTAACATCTCGAAATGTAAAGTGCTCCGTTTTTACAAACATATTAATCCCATACCCTCCACTTACTTCATAGATAATGTAAGTCTTGAAGTTGCTAGTTCTTTCACAGACCTAGGCTTATTTTTTATGAAAATCTAACTTTTAAAGTACATATTGATAACATTGTACTTAAGGGTTTTAGACTACTGGGTTTTATAAAGCGACATATGAAACACGTAACTGATACCAAAGCAATTGGGTGTCTCTATAACTCATTGGTTCGCAGCTTTCTAGAATATTGTTGTACAATATGGAGTCCATCATACCAGTGTCACATCGACAGAATTGAAAAGGTGCAAAATAGGTTTTCAAAATACCTCTTACATAAATTTCATTTCCCATATCAAGGTCTGTCATCTGATGCTAGAGCTCTTCTTTGTGGCCTTCAAACCCTTGAATTTAGAAGAAAGAAGGCATTTCTGGTCTTTTTGCATAAATTGGTCAATGGGGTTATTGACTGTGAAGTGCTGCTGGGATCAGTCCCGTTTTTAGTTCCTATTAGGAGAACAAGACAATCACAACTCTTTTTTGAAAGGTACCACCGAACCAATTATGGTTTTAGTGCATTTGTTGACCGACTAGTTCACAATTACAATTGTCACTTCTCAGAATATGACACTTTGAGACTAAGCACTTTGCAGCTAAAAAGGCAGTTCGGATTCGTTTTGTGATGTTTTTTGGCCCATATTGATTGTCGTTTTTGTTTATGTAGTTTTATTATTATTCATGTATTATTTTACCTCAACTGGAAACTTTTTTCCTTGTTGGTAATTTTTGTTTACTGATCTGACATATTTTTTCTTGGAGTTATTGACCTCATTATTTATTTATTTGACGTTATTTGCGAATTCGTACCATTTGGAATGTTTAGTATTCTGTAGTGTACGTTTCTGAAGGGCCACTTGTCCGATGCGTGCATCGACTACGTCCTTACATTACTTATAAATATTATGTACAAACAGGAGGTGTGATTCTTTCGGGTTATTTTATGTTGAAAAGGGGCATGACCCCTGAAAAATATCACTCTGTAGATTCTGACAACCGTTTGACATGTGCAAACATGTAATTCCTATTGCGTAACCTTATTACAAAATTTAAGGTAAATACCTCAAAAATTGTAGGAGCTATAAAGAAATAACTATAAAAATATTGAAATTACAACACCCTGTAGATATGTAACGAAGCTTTTGCAGACCTAAGCTCATTTTAAATTTTAGTGAAAAAATAAACACTCTGTATATTCGGAAATTTATTTGGCAAAGAATTGCTGTTGAGGTTGTGCGTAGGCATTCTTTAAAGCTTGTTCGAAAATGTGCTGCCCATAGGTCTGGAAATTTCAATTTCTTTTCATAACTTTGTTTTTGATATAACTCTACCAGAAAAAGTCAAGTGGGGTTAGATCCCGGCTTCTTGGTGGCCAATTTATATCGCCTCTGCGCGATAAGATTTTCCCAGATAATTACTGTACTGCATCATAGCGCCATCTCGCTAAAACCAACTCGTTGCATCTGCTGCAAATCGATGTGAAAATCGTCTGAAGAATCCATCAATTTACACTCTCTGGCTGCGTTAACATAGGCCTTAGCTCCTCTATTATTTAAGAAATATGGTCCGATTACGCTACTAGCAGACATTGCAGTGCATACAAAAACTTTGGGACTATGAAGGGATCTTTCGTGTTTTTGCTTGGGATTTCTTCCTTGTTCAATATTTGCAGTTGTGCTTGTTCTTACAGCCTTTCAGATACTAATTAACTGCATCATTAAAATGTGGTCAAAGTTGTTAAAACGAGCCAGCTTGTCATTAACGAAAGTCAATTGTGCATAAACAAATTGATTTCTGTGTTGTAGTGGTAAAGACAGAAGAATTTAAAGTTGATCTGATATCTTGAAACTTTTTTATCAATATCTTTATTAAAGTGACACTTGGTGCATCATTTATTTCTTGTAAGTTAAACCCTGCTCGATAAAATGTCTCGCTGTAGCCAGTGGAATTATTGTGTTGGTAATACAAGCAAAGACAGACTGAGATAGATCTTTAGTTTTCAGTTTCCATTTTTTTTTTTTAGATTTTAGTTTCCGCTCCACTGTATTTCTCTATGGTCTAATCATTGTTTCTTGCCTCA
>JAUTXW010001008.1:0-27079 GCA_030620095.1 Kuschelorhynchus macadamiae | reverse complement strand
CTATGTAACATTGACTAAGATTTACGTATTGTTACTCTTTTCAAGAACAAACAGAAAGAACATGATAAAAATCAAGAAGAAAGTCAATTAAATTATAATAAATATCACTGTTTTCGCTAACAGCAACCAGCCCGGGTCAGAACATGATGTCAGATCACAATCTAACAGAAACCAAATAAAATATCTAATAAAGCCTTACTCGTGCGACGGCGTGACGCTTTATGCTGGCTAGCCTGCGAACTCGTGCGAAAACTGCCAAATATTTTTGCATTTTCGCTTTCACCGCCGATGCTTACGTAGCAGCATTTAACATAGCATATGTGATTACGTCACACATCCCTCTGTTAGAGTTAAAGCAACAGCAAAATAAGAAGTTGTTATTTGAAGGCAAAGCTTTATGAAATAATAATAATAATAGTAATGCCTTTATTTGGACAGTATAGTAAAATTACAAGGAGTATTTAAGGGGTGACGATATCCAACAACCGCTGCTTATACAACCACCCATTTAATTTAATTAACAAACAACTAGAAATACTATTATTATAAGAATATAATTAACAACTACTTAGTTAAGTTTAGTTCCCAGCATCTAAGGCTGACATGCGAACCATTTTTTCAAATTGACGTAAAATGAAATAAGAGTATTCTAGCACTTATACATATAAAACAAAATTACCAAACAACAATAATTTGTTTAATACCAAATTCGAAATTCACCATTCTCTTAAGAACCTCCAAGGGATTGACCGTTTCGACTTCTTCAGGCAAGGAGTCAAACACATTAACCGCGTTATAAACAAAGGATCGTTGGAAAAGGCTAATACTGTGTTTGAGAATAGAAAGATTGTTACATCGAAGAGTTTTGCTCTCATGGATTTCAGATCGTTTTATCAATTTGTTGGCTAAATACTTAGCATTGTTAAAATTTATTATTTTATAAACAAGACTTGCCATATGGCAGGTAAATCTCTCAGATGAACTCAACCATCCAGATTGCCTTAAATAAGAAGGTACGTGGTCAATGCCATAAGCATATCGCAAAAAGGCATTTTGTATTTTTTGCAGGGTCGATTTATCTTTTTGAACCAATCCAGGCCAATAAACCATATATCAGTAAGCTAAATGGGATAACACTAATGAATCGCACAATCTAAGCATTGCTTCTGTGACAAAACTATCCCTATGCATATAGAAAAGATTTGTTTTCCAAAAGTTTTCTAAACGAAAGCAGAATCATGACCAGAAATTTTATTTTAATTTTCAAATTTTAAATAAGAACTGGCCATCTCTGTTTTTACAAAATTCAACAAGTAGGATGCAATCTGATCGAGTGCAAAATAAAAGTATGTTTGTGTGTTATCCGCATACTGACGATTATGATAAAATTTTAGAACAAGGAAAAGTCAGCTGTATATAAGGAAAATATTAATGGACCCAGAGTGCTTCCCTGAGCCACGCCCCTATTTAGAACAGTAGTAGCGGAGACCTGCTCCCCTGCCACCATTCATTGTGATGTCTTATTAAAATAACCGCCAAAAAACTTTGAAAATATGATACCTTACCCAAACTATTGAAGTTTTATTCGCAAGACGTTATGATCTATAGTATCAAATGCTTTACTATAGTTCAGTAGGATCAAGCAAGTACACAGACCTCGGTCCCATGGTGTAATGATATCATCAGATATATGTAATAAAGCCGTTGCGTGGATGGTAATTTATTATTTTTGGAGATACATAATGACAGTTGACAGTCACGAATGTTTAAGACATTGCAAGCAATATGCTACTAGTTCTAAAATCAGCTAAATGAGCTGGGCTCGATACTTTCTCTCTACTCTAAGTTGAGATAGATTCTACTTTCAGTAAACGAAAAAATAAACAATGAGAAAAATAAAAGACGTAAACGAATACGTTAACAAATCCTTCCCATAACATACCGCACTTTGAACAATTAAAACCATACGAAAACGTGCATGTGTTTCAATTGCTTTTTTGTTCACCTTCAAGTAACATTCGTAAAAGATATTACATATTAAATGACGCCATCACGTGAAGAAAAAACAGCCATGTTACTGCTTTTATGTTTCCGTTAAGGCATTTTTTATTATTAATTGTGACGCTAAATTATATGCGTGCATGCACAACCTCTTCGCCTTTAATTTGCCTCGAATTTCTATCTCACGGTATGCGAAGTTGTATCGATGTTGTAACCTCTAGAAAGACTTCTTTGTTATACTCGTAACAGTCAATAATAGTCACAACTTAAAAACATTTAGTATTAAACACTAACTCTACATTATTCTATTGTATTGTCTGAGTATCACATATTTTCAGCTAGCAAACATATAGTATCCTATTGGCTGGCAAACAGTTATCTAGTTTTTTATGTTTTAAAAATAAAACAAAACACTAACGTTTTTTCAAGATATTAACCTAACTTATATTTTTTTAAATGGAAAGCCTTCTATATTTTCGGATACTTTAATTCTACAATGAAAAAACGTTAGTGTTTTATTTTAAAAACAAAATAAAACTTGCTAGATTATGTCTCATTTTGATATCTTTAAAAACAAAAAAATTATTACAGCTCATTAAAATGAGAAGATATGCATTTAAATACTTTTTATGAAAGAAAAAACTGTCCAGTACTTCACAAAGAAAAATATTAAAAATTATTTTTATTAATCAGAGGCGTTTCTAATCCACCGGCCATTGTCAAGAAGAGAGTTATAGTAACTCTTATAGTTACTAAAAACTATAACTATAAGTGATAAAGTACCTAGAAAATAAGACGAATAGTCGGGTATTTTATAAAACTTACACATACCTCTTCTCAAAAGTTGGTTACTATATGGACGGGACTACAAACACTTAGGTAAAAAACACATTCACAAATACATAACAGTTTTTTTTAGTTATGTACCTACACAATGCATTTACTTAGGTGTTGAAATAATAAGAGTGAAGTTAGGAAAAATAAAGCATGCAAAACATCTAAAGTCAAAACAATTTCCATGTGCTAAGAGGAAATTCAAAGTGTTAGTTTAAGATAATTAATATAATCAATTATAAAAGGCAATTTTATGCTTTTTCTTTTTTTTGTTTTAAAAAATATATTAATGAATTTCGAAATGAAGCCAAGATATTGCGAAATAAAACTTAAACCAAATATTACAAAAGTTGTATGCATGATCATCTTATCCGTAAATTTATGCTTTATATATATATATATATATATATATATATATATACATATATATACAATATATACAAGGATCATTTTCTTGTTATGACGTTGGTGTAAGTGGAATGAAAACATACTATAATATATATATATATATATATATATATATATATATATATATATATATAAACGAAACCAGTAACGGTAAGGATGACTCCTTCACCATTTTGTCGAGAATCGACTCTTTTATATATATATATATATATATATATATATATATATATATATATTTATTTATCTAACATACATGAAAGTTGGGGGAAACGAAGTAAATTGAAGGCATTCGTTCATCTAAACAATCGTGTTAATTTTGCTGCATCTTTAAAACGGGTGTGTATAGGTTAATTTATAGTCAACGGCCGGTGAGCCGAAACGCTTCGGATAGTCTTTTTGTCAAGTATTGGAACTTTTTTGTTTCATAAAATGCGCAACCATTTTCACTCTGGCGAACAAATATGTTTTCTTGGGAATAAGGTTCCAAAATCAAAGTTTGCTTTAATAGCCAGTCATTTTATTGATAAAAGGATAAAACGTTTCGGTCTGAATGTGACCTTCATCAGTTATCTAAAAAGTTATATTAATTGAAAAATAGGTACAAATCAGTTCATTTTGATTTTTTTTGTGTTATGTTCAATAAAATTGTTTTGTGTTAAATAACTTTTTTATTGAACGCCATTTTGTTCCTTCATGTTGGGTTTCGACCAATATCGACCAATATTTTACCAGTTTCTTGCTACCTATGCCACACTTGACTTTTGGGCATGATTTAAAAAGAAATTCAAAAAGTAGTTTTTACATTGACACAAGCCGTCATTTTGTTACGTCATTTTGAATTCCATTTTAACATTTAATTTTTCTGCAAAAATAAAGTCGATTGAACAAGATTTTTTACGTTGATTTTTTAAAATTTTTATTTGGTATTTTATTTAATACGTAGTATTTTCAGCCTCACTTTTTAAATATTGTAATAAGTTGCAATTTTGTTTTGGTATCTTAACAATTCACTAGGCGCCCATTTTGTTTCGCCATATTGGATTTTTACCAAAATATTACCAGAGCATCCCCATATGAGGCAATCTGGTAAGTAGTTTTTAAGCTATTCCGCGAACTGTCAAACAGACAAACATACATACCGATAGACCGACGGAATTAAGAAAACATATTTTTCGGCATCTAGGTAGGGACCCTGAAACATGAAGATCTGAAAAATCTCGGAGCTGAATTTTTTCATGATTACAATACTTCCCTTTTACTAGGAACATTAAAATAGGGGTAGAAATATTGCTATGGTGAGAATTGTAATCAAATATCCATTACCTAAATTTACATTTAACACAAATTAAAATGACTGACTGCCAAATGATTTAGCTTATTATAAAAACCTTTAAACTTCCTCATCCAAATTTTTTCCGATTTATCTACCAAAGTCAAGACAAAATTTGTTAATAGAGTAATTTGCTCAAAGATTTAAAAAAATCTGGAAACTATTACCCAGAAGACCTAAAAAGTGATTTAAAAATAGAAAAGTGTGATTCTTTTATTGGCTATATACGTCGAAATTCACTTAAAGCCATAAAATAACAATTTTTTAAATTTAATTCCGATCCGAAAACAATGCACTTTTTAAATAACCATTATAAAAACATTTATCCTATATAGTTAACAGTAAAAGAAGCATCAAATTAATGAAAATTGGTAAAATTTCGATACCAAGCCAATACGACGTCCTAATCTTACTCTAGAGAGTATAACATCGATGATGAAAGCAATATAAGTGACTTCGGCGGGGTCAATCACACTAATTTAGCTGTTTTCATCATCATCAAGGAGCTGTGGTATATGGCATTTAAAGTCCAGAACACACTTAATTGATCTGTGTGACTCCTCTCCATCTGTTTAATTGTTATTTGAAATAAAAGTTAGTGTAAATTGTTGGGTAGAGCGTTCAGCTTATAAAAAGGTCAACGTGGAGCAATAAAGTGAAATTGGAATAAATTCTGAGTCAAGTGTTAATAATTCATTTGCTACACTTTCAACCTTTTAGTTTTGATTATGGGGGGAATTAACATTAATTGCCGCTGGAATTCGTTTAACGAACGGCTTCGGAATATTACTTCTAGTTTGTGTATGTGCACATTTTCTAAAGGTCACAAATGATTCCACCTAAGGCCTCAAATATCACGACATGTACCTTTAGCAGATAGCAACTATTACGTTATATAATAGAAAGCATGTTTGCTAAGTGTCGAAATTTTCATTTAGATTTTTTAAAATAAAATTTGTTCTAAAGCAGTGACTGCTTGCTATAAAGATTCATGATGGCACCATCATTGAACTATTTATTCACGCATCTGAAGTATTTTACTTCCTACGTAAAAGGGAACGATTGTTATCGTGAAAAATGATCCTCCGAGATTTTTACAGATCCCTACGTTTCAGGGTCCCTAGATTTCGGAAATCATGTTTTCTCGATTCCGTCGGTCTGTCTGTCTATCTCTCTGTCTTCTGGGCATCTACTTACCCGAATGACTTCAAATTTTGCTCAAAAACTAAAGGTCACTTAGAGATCACCTGGTAATAATTCAATACGGTCAAACAAAACGGAGACCTAAAATTACTATTAAAAAATTATTTAACCAAATTATCTAAAGTATATACCCCAAATTTTGCACAAAAACTAAGTA
Source organism: Kuschelorhynchus macadamiae (assembly GCA_030620095.1). NCBI lineage: Eukaryota > Metazoa > Arthropoda > Insecta > Coleoptera > Curculionidae > Kuschelorhynchus > Kuschelorhynchus macadamiae. The sequence goes on along the minus strand of JAUTXW010001008.1, from coordinate 21,146 downwards.
TTACGTAGGGATCAACTAGTAAAAATTTGGCTCAAATCGAAAATGGCGAACCAAAATGGGGGCTTGTTAACATAGTTAAAAATTCAGTCTGAAAAACTACTTAAATAAATCGATTTCAGAATGTGTGCAAGAATTAATTATGGTATAGGTATAGGGATTAACAGTGAAACAAGATGGTCGCACAAAATGGCGGCCAAATAAAATGCTTGTAATCAGGACAAAATCACCCTTTCAGCGTCCTTAGATGCCAAAAATATATTTTCTTAATTCTATCGGTCTGCCTCTTAATTCGCGATGTAACTAAAAAACTACTTATCAAATTGATTTCAAATTTTGGTCAAAAATTAAGGGTTATAAAAATAACCTGGTAATATTTTGGTAAATATCCAAGATGGCGGATGAAGCTAACTATCCAATTTACCTCAAATTTTGCACAAACATCAAGTGTTACACAGGAATAACAATGGCGGCCTAATTAAATATTTAAAAAACTACTCGTTATATTAATTTCAAATTTTGTGCAAGTATGAAGTGTAACATAAAGATAAACTGATAAAATGTTGGTACAAATTCAAGATGGCGAAACAAAATTGCGGGCAAATAAAATGTTTAAAAATCAACTTAAAAAAATCTTCTTATTCAATTGGCTTCAAAATTTGCAGAAAAATTAAGTGTAATTTAAGAATAAACTGGTATGATATTAATATGACGATGAAGAAAAAAAATGACGGTCTAAAAAATCAGCATAAAAACTGCTTATTCAATTTATTTTTAATTATGCCCAAAAATCAAGTGTTACATAGGTAAAAATTGAAAAATATTGCTACGAATCTTATATGGTGGAACAAAGTGGCTCCCAATCAAAATGTTTGAGAAGACAGTATATGTGTTAATTAATGCCAAGGTCAATGCCTGAGGGCGGAACTAAGTTGGGTCCCACGGAAAAAGTCAATAGGATGGAAGTTCTTGGGAAAGGAATTTTACGGATTTTTATATTCACCTGCATTTTTAGTTTGATACCTACCAAGAGCGAAATGAAGAATTAAATACAAAAATACTGGAATTTATTTATAAATTAAAAAAAAAACCCTTGGCAGAAATTGCTTTTAGCTCTCCTATGCTATGTTCGCAAAGTGGCCAGTAGCGGTTCTAGACCCAAAATATTGAGATGACACAAAAAAATATGAAACAACTTTTTTCCAGTGGTTTATAACCTCGCAAGCAAACGAAACAGGTTTATTCAACTATAAAAATACATTAATCTGAGTAACTAATCTCGAATAATACATATTTAACGAAGACATGGCAGTTTTCTATTTCCGGAATTAATGAAACATATCAGTTTTTCCATTAAATAGTCCTAACTTAAAATTTCGGAAACAAATTGCCACTCAATCGACATTAAGGCAACTCCAACTAAGAGCTCTTGCAACATGTTTAATCTAAGACATACCTTGAAAGCTTTAAAAACCGATTCGTTCTGATGCAGAAGAAACGATTCATCTAAACAGGCAATTCAGATAATGCTAAAAAACATGCTTGCTATGTCATTTGATAGACAAATTTGGCATATTTTTTCAACGTTTGTCAAATTAGTTATTATTTTTAGGGATAATATCACTGCTTGGTGCATCTAGTTTTTCTGAAAAAGTTTCTAAGTAATTTGTTTAACAAATAGCATAAGCGTTAGTTGTTTTAAAAATCCGAGTCAAGTTTAAGAAGATAAGTTAAAATGAGTATTTTATGCTTTTTAGTTTAATAATAATTATTGTGCTTAACGTTGTTTTAAATAAAAAATATTGTTATATTAAGATTATTAGTATTTATGGAACACAGGAAATAATCTTACCAAATACCCCTCCTGCATCTATTTTTTCCTATGGAAAAATTGGAATACTCGTTGCAAAGATATTTGTTTTATAAATAGCATTCGCTCAACATACAAAGTGCGCAAAAAATACGTAAAAACAAGTAGATAAATCAAAAAAATGTGAAATCAAAATTTCTGAGATAGCCAAATTAGAGAGCATAAATTATCAATCGAAAAACAATTTATATTTCTTGTGCGAGGCGTGGCTTTTGGATAGTTTATTGGTCAATAAATCAAAAATTCCAAATGACGCAATGATTTTACGTATTCACCATTAATTTTCTCAAAAACTACGTCTATGTAAAGAAAAGTTTACAAAGCCTTTTGACGATTTTTAATTTAGCTGTATCACATCACATAATTTTAATGTCAATCTCATTTTTCAGAAAACCTTTTAATAAAGATTAAGTTGTTTTGCTAAAGTTGATAATAAAAAAAATCCATTTGTAAATTAAAATCGAGAGTGAACGATTAGGTATAACATTCACTTTATCAAGAAGGCTTTTAAATATAAGAAGTTCCATTTTAAAAATATTTAGGGTGGTCAGAATCCAATTTTGGATACAAACTTGTAATCGTAAAATATCAAATGACATATTTTTTACGTCAATCTCATTTTTTACATAAGCAAAACTTTTTATAAAGATTGACTTTGTTTGCTCCATTGAATAGAAATATTTTATCAGTTTGTTTTTATACTGTGATTTTTTTTTAATTTACTAATATGGATGGTACCTAACAGCGATGTTAGATTTGACGTCCAGTTAGGAACGCTGCGCCATAAGGTTAGAATATTTGGCAAGATCAACAATGTTATGATACTAGTGGGTTTGAATATGTATAAGTTCTAATGAATTGCTTATCAGTGGTACGATAGCGAAATTGGTTAGAGCAATGGACTAGTGATCCAGAGGTGCGGATTCGATCCCCGTTCGTACCATAACTTTGGCTGTTGATTATAAATATTTCTAAAAAAAAATATTTCACAGTTTTTAAAAACAAACTGATAAAATACTTCTATTTAAAAATCCATTTGTTAACTATAATCGAACAGATCCTGTATATGAACATTTAAACCACAGTTTTTCAATCTGGATGATTATAACATTTACTTTATCAAAAAGTTTTTTAAATATACATACTTACAATTATTAAAAATCGATAAAAATGCGCTCTCACACATCTTTATCAAAAGTTCTAGGCCGGAAAAGATATATGTATAATAGCAGAAATATATAATTTCTGCAGGCAGGCCTACAAGAAGAATTGCTTTCGATTATGTCACAGCACAGGGTATCCTCCTGCGATCATGATTTCTGGGCCTCTACCCTCATCAGGCAGGCTTGTACCCAGGGAGATCTGAAATAACAGATTGCTCGATATGACAAAATCGAAAACGAAACATCTATCATACTGAAACAGTACTACAAGTTAAATGTAACATTTAGCACCACCTATTGGGGCTCCAGTGATTTCTGGCTGCAAATCCATAGGTAATTTAAAAATATGCACTAGCACCATCGTGCGGAGAGTAGATATTAAAAATCGATAAAAATGCGCTCTCACTCATCTTTTTCTAAAGATGTGTGAGAAATCATGATCGCAGGAGGGTACCCTGTGACATAATCGAAAGCAATTCTTCTTGTAGGCCGTTTTGCACCTGCAGAAATTATATATTTCTGCTATTATACATACTTACATTTAGAAAACCCTCTAGGCTGGTTAGAATCTAATTTTTGGTACAAAATTGTAATTATAAAGGTGGGGGATTGTAGTTCTTTAGAAAAAGTTAAAATAATATTCATAACTGTAAAAAAAAAAGAATCTGCTACTTTGGGATTGTTGGCATTACCCGAACTGATAAAAATTGTTTGATCGATTGATGGCAATAAATTTACCACTGTTTTAACGGCAATATATCTGACAAGTCTATCTTGTTTGAGATAGACTATTTAAAGTTTTTATATGGATGGCTGGAAACGATTGAAATAAAAACGTTTGAAAAAGTTCGTAAAGTTTTACCAACGCTTCAGTTATGCTATGTTATAATTTTTTTGTGCAACCTATAAGGCATTACGCACAAATCTGCCAATGGTTAAATTTAGGATATCAGCGTGACAATGAAAATAAACTACCCGCGGTTTTTCTGTACGAAAACTTACTGCAAGACCGTTAAACTGACCACTCATTTATCGTATGCTCGATCTGTCATCTTAAATATCGGTATTCCAATTTGATTTAAAAAATTTTGTTCTTTTAAGTGCAAATCTTATTAGCTAGTATTGAAACAATTTAAAAAAAACGAACGTTTTTTTAATTATAAATGTTTTATTCTTAATGCAACACATTATCTGACACCTATTGCTATGCTCTTTTAAGTACCTGTTTTTTAAAACCTATCCAATAGCTTTTTTCAATTATTGATGTATTTTTATATAAAGGCTCCATTGACTCGTTCTGGTTAGTTGGAATAAAATAAACGACATGAAAAACAAAAATCTTCATCCAAATTGAAAAAGTCATGGAAACGTATCATAACAAGACGTTTTAAAACTTTGGAGTATGTTTTTTGTGTCAAACCTCGTCTCTTTATATTCAATATGTGGTTGGAATGGCCTCGCAAAATATTTTGTAGGCCTTTATACGGTAACCCGGTCTTCGTCAGTCGTGTTATCAAAATGTCATTGTTTTTGGAGTAAATTTCAGCAAGTTCGTCCGTTCGTTTTACTTAGCAAGGTAGCCCCATCTATATCAGTCATGTTTTCAAGATTTTGTAATTCAAGTTTTCAGAAATTCGTCTCAAAGCAAAACAGTTTGATCTCCCCAACCTCCCCATAGAGCCGTCGCTGAATGTCAAAGTATGCTTTATTGTCCAAAGAAAAAAATTTCTGAATGACAAAGCTCTTAAAAGTAAACAATTAAAATAAGCAAACTAAAATAATTAAAAGAAAACATTAATGTCATAAAACGTCACAGAATATAAAAAATCTTGAAAACAAAACAGCACACCGAAAAATGTTCTTATCGTCATAGTAGATAACAGAATTTACACAATACACAAGACTAAAATATAATGAATGACCACATATACACCCCATCTAAAAGAAGTTCGATTAAAAATAAAAATAAAAATCTGCAGCAATTTTACATATTTACACATTCCAAAATATATATAAACACAATACCCTTATAGACACTCTTAATTAAATTTTTTTGCTAGGAATTCTTCAACATTGTAAAATGATTCAGAGATCATTAAATTTTTAACCTTAGTTCTAAATAATCTGTAACTTCTAATTCTTCGAATGCTGACTGGGGGGTTATTAAACAATTTTTTTGAATTATAAAAAACAGAGTTTTTAGTTAGGGATGTCGAAGGTATAGGTAGACTAATAGAGAAAGAACTGCGGGTGCCCGTCAAAGAAAAAGTATGAATTCTTTCTAAATGCTTTCTGTGCATCAGACATACGGATTCCAAAATAAACAGACTTGCTAAAGTCAGAATTTTTTTTGACTTAAAAATGGGTCTACATGAATCACGTGGCTTTAGGCTGTATAGGTATCTTATTGCACGTTCCTGCAGGATGAAAATTGATCGAAATAAGTTACCGCTGCACGAGCCCCAAACAAATTCCGTATCTCAAATGTGATTCGATTACCGAAAAATAAACTTTTCTTGCTACTGTTTCGTTTAGCTTAGTTCTGGTTGTTCGAACAGCATAACATCCAGAACTAAGTTTGTGGCACAAGTTATTAGTATGTACATTAAATTTTAACTTATTATCGACAAACATTCCCAAGAACTTGTTTTCTGTCATGTTTTTAATTATTTGACCATCGAGAGAGATTTTATCAATGTGACATTTAAAGTTTAAAATGTTGGTTTTCGACACATTAAAAGACAGACGATTCGCATTGCACCATTCCTGTATGTTATGAAGATCAGCATTCATCATATCGTTCAGAATGTCAGGATTTTTATGATGCCATAAAATTGTTGTGTCATCAGCACATGAGGTGCACTGTCCATTGCGTATGAAAGAAGGCAGATCATTAACATATATTAAAAATAGAAGTGGGCCAAGAACAGATCCCTGAGGTACACCGGCGGTTACGTCTAGTTTGGACGAAAGTTCTCCTTGAAAACGGTCGCTCTGATGGCGGTCAGTTAGGTACGATGTTAGCCATTTCAAAATTGCGCCCCTAAAGCAATAGAGTTCCAGCTTACTCAGCAGTATCCTGTGACAGACACAGTCAAAGGCCTTTGTCAAATCGCAAAACACTGCCGAAGCACCCTCTCCCTCATTGAGGCTCAGATATAACTCTTCCATAAAATGAAAAATGGCATCATCCATCCAAAAATAAAAGCCTTCTAGATTTAACCACTTTTTCCACAATCTTGCTAAGTGTAGGTAGTAAGGAAATTGGCCTAAAGTTAGAAGGTAAATCCTTGTCACCTACTTTAAATAAAGGAATAACAGTGGCCATTTTGAGAATGGAAGGAAAACTCCCATTCTGAACACTAAAATGTATAGCACCTGCAAGACTCTCCAAAGAAGGGTTAGGGATATTTAGAAAAATTTTGATTGAAATTTCATCCCAGCCTGAAGAATGTTTGTTCTTTATGTCCTGAATATGGTTCTTAACTCATTTGGAGTAACTGGTACAAAATAAAATGTCTCGGGTACAGATACATGTCTGAGAAAGGATGTGGCCTTTAATGATCCCTATGGTTTTCTAATTGATGAAGATGTCGCGGAACGTGGGAGTCAAAGAAGATGATACTTTGTTTTAAACACACCATTGTGCAACTAATACTTTTTTTAGTACCGATGATGGTATAGTTGGTGGAATAATCATCCAACATAACGAGAAAAAAAATTGTTGAAACCACCAATAAATCCCGCTACTTAGTCGTTGATGCATGTTTGATGCAACGATTTCCAGCAAATATCCTCATAGTGTGGAGCATCCGGTTCCTTCGCGCGACTCACCGCGGCAATTTCAGTAGGAGTCAATTTTTCGTGGCATCATCAAAGTATGGATGTATTGGCGAACTAATCGGTCTGATTGAAATTCATAGGAGTGATTTTGCACCAGCTCGTTGAATTATGCGTCAGTTCGTGTGCATGTGAACCGCATTAACGAACAGCACTGACGCATAACGCATCGTACATAGTGAGTGGCGAGCTTAAATGATTGATTTAAGAATTTGAACATTACATACAAGCAAAGGTTTTTGAGAGTTCAACGAAACAATAAAAGAATGGCAATATATGTTGATTGATTTAACGGACAGAAGAAGTAACAGGGCACCCAGAAGAAAGTTGTAAGGACCTGTAAAATGTGGTTAATTTAACTTTAAAATTTTTAACGTAACTTATTGAAAAATAGAATTTCTATCAGGCATGCATTATAATTGTATTAAGTATATTTGTTTGTTCAGCCAAAAACTTACTTTCTTCACCTAAAGGATTATTTTAACTTTAAGTAAAGTTAAAAGTAAATAGTTAGTGGACATAAATAAAGGAACGACTGCCCAATTTATAAACCGACTGAAAAGTGTTTTCCGAACGTTTGTTAAAACAAATGGCGTTTTATTACAATAAATTGTTTCAGTTGGAATTTTTATAAATTTAGAATTTACTTTGTTAAGTATATGTTAAATCATGTGGTTTGTCTTATGGTATAGTGTTTACTTTCTTCAAATTCATTTCTTGAGTGTTTAATGTATATTATAATAATATAATAAATAATAAGCGATTGACTTATTTATAAAAAAAATATATTTTGGATATCGTGCAAATTAATATGTAACTTTACTATCAACCAATTAATATTACGAAATCCTGGTTTTTGGGTTTAGACCATGACAAACTGGAATTATTTTTCAAGTGATTGCACGAAGCATCTTCAGCAAAGGATATTTACTGCACGAGACCAAAGCGCTGTATGATTGAGTATTTTATATTTTACAAACAAACAACAAACAAAAGTATGCTTTATTGCCGCAGAAAAATTCTACAATTTTATGGACAAAGCAAAATATACCTAAAAATAAGACATATCAAAACATTAATCGAAAATAATTTCGACAAGTCAGTGCTTTTATTTTTAAAATGTAAATTATCAATTTACCAAATCGTAAAACACACGTTAGAATATAGCATAACATTGCAAACAGTAAATGAATCATGATAACCTTATAAAAGTAAACAAACACACATGTACGAGGTGAATAATTTCGATGACATTGAAATCAAAATTGCAACTATGCGACCTTAAACTCTATGTTATTATAGTTATACAAATAATTGTGATGTTAAACAGAAGGTATATTGAACTAGTGCAGAATGTAGTATACAAAAAGAATTAAATTGTTTTTAATCCAATACCTAACAAAAATAATTAAGTTTTAAGTGAATGTTCGACAGTTCTTTTCCCTATATAATGATTTACAAAATTCTATGCTATGAGTTAGGACATGACTCACAAAAGATTTAAGTAAACAAGCGAGTTTAGTGACAATTTAAAGAGACTTACTCACTGAAAAAAAAAATCATTAACGCTGTAAAGTGGTCTCTCAATGAGGTATGCTTTGGTGTTTTTTCGAAATTGTGCAAGCATAGGGATAGATTTTAAATGTACTGGCAGATTGTTGTAAAGTTTTATGGCGTTGTAAATAATTGATTTTTTTATTAATTCTGTGGAAGGAATGGGAAGATAAATATCATGCCTAGAGTTTCTGGTAGGGTATACATGTTGTGGCCTTTCTGGGAGGGTGTTTATATGTTTTCTCAGCAAACATACCGTTTCCAAAATAAATAATGCAGGAAGTGTTAATATTTCATGTTTTTTGAAATAGTATTGGCAGTGAGCTCTATTATTTAGACCAAACAAATAACGAATGGCTCTCTTTTGAAGCATAAAAATACTACGAAATTGCTCGGTGGTACAGCAGCCCCAAAAGGGAAGGCCATAGCGGAGGTGGGATTCAAATAAAGAGAAATAAGTAAGTCTGGCAGAAGGAACGTCTAGTTCTTTTGAAACTGATCGAATGGCGAAGCAGGCGGTAGAAAGTTTTTTAGTTAAGGTGTCAATATGATTAGACCATTTTAGGTTGCTATTTATATTTAAACCCAGGAATTTAACCGACTCTACGTATTCAATATTGCTGTTATGTACCTGAAGTGGTTGTAAAGTTCCCTTATAAGATAACGCCACCGTTTTATCGACGTTAAAACAAAGCATATTGGAATCGGACCAAGCCTTAATTATAACCAAGTCTTTGGAGATACTAGAGTGTAAAGACGTTGTATCAAAATCACTCCATGTTATGCTTGTGTCATCAGCAAAAAGGGAGATTCTTCCATTAATTTTAAGGTTCGTGATATCATTAATGTATAACAAAAAAAGAATAGGTCCCAAGACTGAACCTTGAGGAACTCCACTTGTAATCAACTTACAATCAGAATCGGAACCATTAGCCCTTACAAGTTGTTGCCTTTTTCCAAGATAAGATTTGAACCAATTTAAAGAAGTACCACGAATTCCATAAAAATGTAGTTTGTTTATCAGAATTTCATGACTAACACAATCAAAGGCTTTCGCATAGTCACAAAAAACTGAGGCAGTTGGGTGGTTGTTATTGAGAGATGAGTAGACGCCTCTAAGCAACGTGAACATGGCGTCACTGGTGCACTTGTTGGGTAGAAATCCGAACTGCTCCGGGGATATTATCTGATGTTTCAGGAGAAATGGCATAAGACGGTTCTTCAGTAGCCTTTCGATGATTTTTGATAGCACTGGTAGTAGTGCAATTGGGCGATAATTGCAAGAGTTAGTTTTTTCGCCGCCTTTATGAAGTGGAATAATTATAGCTGTTTTAAGGCAATTTAATCTTTCGGTCATCATTACTTACTAAAAAAATATTACTTCACGTTATTTTAAAACTAAACAGCCACTGTAAGTTAAACTTAAAAACCAAATATAACTACACATTTTACACACTTTTGTCGGACAACGTAAATAAAGACATCACATAAAAATAAATTAGTGTGGAACATCCAGTTCTAGATTAATACAATAAAAATGAAGCAAATAAATTATAGCTAAAAATATTTTCAGTTTTTATTCTCATTGAGATTCGAACCCGTGTCTCCAGTTTGGGAATTGAAGTGAAAACATTTTTAAATATACTCTTCATGTTTGCTTCATTTTTATTGCTTTAAATTGTTTGGATTTTATGTGAAGTCTTTATTCATGCGGTTTGACAAAATTGTGAGTTTTATACTTTTAATTTTACCAAATCAATGTAAGTCTCATACGTAAAATGTGCAGTTATATTGGACTTTTAAGTTTAACTTACAATGACTTTTTAGATTTAAGGTAACGTCAAACAATTTTGTATTTTTGGTCAGTAATAGTCACTAGGGTTTTTATAACCGGGCGGCGCCTCCCTTTAAACGAATGATAATAGTATGGGTTAGCAAACGTTGCAAAGCTAGGAAAAAACAAAAACTTAGTATTTTTTAAATGGGACACCCTACATATTAAATTATATTTCGATAGAGAATATTTTTCTCATTTCAAAAATGTATAATATGTCTATGTTTGGTTCAGTAGTTTTTAAAATATTTACGTTTACAAATCGGGATAATATCATATTTGGGTTTACGAAATTACAGTTGCCATGGACAAAAAACAAAACAAAGCGGAAGATTCAAACGTCTTTAATATAAATTTGGTTTTGTTTTTTGTCCACGCCAACTGTGATTTCGTAAAAATATTTGAAAAACTATTGAACCAAATATATTTTTGAAATGAGAAAAATATTATCTATCGAAATATAATGTAATAAGTATATAGGATGTCCCATTTAAAAAATACAAAGTTTATGTTTTTAGTAGCTGTGCGATATTCATTTGTTTTAATAAAAATTACTTCCAGGCGGTTTAGGTCAATCCCTACAACTTTTGTAACTAACATTTCTTTCTATCTCTTATAATAAAGGCAGTAGATGAAGTCTAAATGTGATGAAACACCCTGTACTTAAAGTGTATATGTTCCTTAAAGAGTAATATAGTTTAAGTGAATACCTATCTATATATGGAAATGCAATTATCCAACAACTATTAAACTTTTGTTGAAGCAGATTATTTCATAGAATACGCCTTGACGCAGAATGTTCAAAAATACCGGAGAAAACTTAGATGTACTTTAGAAAAACTTCCAGTTGAGTTTAATAAATTTTTAATCCTTATGTTTTTAAAATGCTAGTTCTTAGTTGAAAACTTTATCTTGCGACATGAATAATGAATACGCAGAGGAGAGATTAACTTTTGTTATTTTATAGCAAAGTAAATAACTATGTAACTCATAGATACAACCTAGGGAAAGCCTAAAGGTAAAATTTTATATTAAGAAATAGAAAAAGATTTTTTGCAGCAATACAGGTAAACAAGGAAACTTGCAAATGCGCTTTTTAGCTTTTGAGCCTATTACGTTTTAGGTTCCTGTATAAATAATAGTTATTTGCAACTCAGAAATTCAGAGGAAGAAACTGCTTTTCAATTACTTTTCAAATTTTTGTCCATTGTTTAAACATTTTATTGTATATATTTTTTATCTAATATTTATTTTTATATATTGTATATTTAACAAACTTTATTTTAAGCCTATATATGTTTACATTATATTTATCTATCTTTACTACGTTTTTAATTATTAATTACCTTTTTTTGCATAATTTCTGCGGGTTTTAATTTCGCCGTTATTTTTTTAAATGGTTATTGTTAATTTACATTGGGCGGATCATTTGTTCGGAGTATAATCGGTGTTTACGCCAACATATCTGTTATAGTTAGTTAACGTTATTAGAAATGGTTAAATTTATTATTTTCTTTTAAAATGAAGTGATACTCTCATGTATTAATTTCTTTTCTGGTTTATTGTACATATTAAGTTATTGATGGGATTTGTTAATATCTAATATTCCAGTTATTCTATAAATACTGTAAACTAGTTGTATCTAGTCAACGTTCAAAGGTCAAATAATCCGTGAATTTCTTTCTGGAAAAGGTATAAATCAGGACCAGATTTACACAGTAACTCAGACAAGCGGTTAGTCTTTCGATGTCACACCTTTCAACATGTATCCTGAGTGCTGTTAGAATTCCTGAAGTCTATAGTTGAACATTTCACCGAAGAAGTAAACCGGTGAAGATCTTAATTGACTGAAGTTAATCAAGAGAACGCATCTAGTAAGTCTATCTAAAATAATTAATTTGTCAATAATCTCGTTAGTTCATTGGTTGGAACTTGTTATTTAATACCATTTCTCTACAATCGAGTTTTGGTGTGACGATGCGAAGGACTTTGCTAGTATCAAATACATAGAAAATCAGCAATAAGTATAAAACATTATAACGGGTGTTGAAATTTTATTCATTGTTATAAAAACACGGAAACAGCATGTAATACAATACGTTTTAAATCACTTCACTTCATTTTTTTGCACTGCACTTACTTGCATAAGAATATTTTTGTGTCGCCCGGAATAATTTGATATAATCAATATTCATTAAAATTCGTAACTATCCAAAAAAGCTTAACGAGAATATAAATCTCCCCTTCCCCCTGATATAGGAAAACGTACTTCAACGTTACTCAAAATACATACACCAAATCTCAAGGGAAATTTCCTCGCCCTGGAACAACTTCGGTATTAGCCTGACTGCTTCCTGAAAAGCAATCACACTTTTTATAGTACTGCAGAGTGTTTTGTTTAAATTCTTTTAAAAACACATTAAAACAAACTACTAAAGTAATAGACCATCACATTATCAGGTAAATATTAAATAAAGCAATGTTTATTTTATTACAAATTTATTTGCAAGCCTCTAAGAAAAAAATCGGTAAATTTCCTTTACCCGGAACTTCCCCATTATGAATATTTCCTTTTATTAAGAATAGTGAAGTGTGGACCAATTTAGTTCAGTACTATTTAGGAACGAATATATACTCTTTTATCAAACATTTTTATGAGACATCATTTTGTTCCAATATATTGGATCCCTACCCCTGTTTTACCAGTTGTTGCCTATGCCACACTTGATTTTGGGCATAATTTAACATGAATTCAAGAAGTAGTTTTTAGATTGACGCACATCGCAATTTTTCATGTTCAATGCGCACCAGTTTATTCTTAGATTAAGTTCATTCTTATGTAACACTTGATTTTTCTGCAAAATTTGAGGTAAATTGGATAAATAGTTTTTTAAACCTTTAATTAGGTCGTCTTGTTCCGGCATATCGTACTTTTACCAATATATTACCAGGTCATTCCCTTATGAGCTTTAATTTTTGACTAAAATTTGATGAGTAAAACTACTCAACTATACCCCGAACTGACAGCGAGACAGATAAAAGAGGCAGGTGGACCGACGCAATTGATAAAACATATTTTTTGGTATCTAGGGACGCTAAAACGAGAAGATATGTAAAACCTGCAGGGTGATTAACAGACAGACAGACGACCGCTAGAAAGACAGACAGACATACCGACGGAATCGAGAAAACATGTTTTTCGTCATCTAGGGACCCTGAAACTTAAAGATCTGAAAAAATCTCGGAGGGTAATTTTTTCGCGATTACAATACCTTTTAACATTATTTCCAAAAATTTCAGGGTCTTTAAATCAAATCGATTCTTTAAAAAATTCAGTTATCTTCATTTCTTTTCCTTTCCTCCAAATTTTGCAGAGAGTACTTTAATTTGATACCTGCTTAATTAAAAAAAAATAACTCTTATACAGTACTCATAAATGCTTATAGCATATTTGTGTCTGGTATAGAATTCTCCATATCTTTTTAGGCAATACCAATAATGCAAATAAATTAAGTATAATCCCTAAAACCCATAAGCAATTAAAAATGGACATATAGCTTAAGCTTATTAATTGTTTAATATCTTCGGAAACACGTGTTCTAAGCTTCCAATAAGGGATTTGTTTTATAAATGTTAATTGCCTTGGCAGCGTATGTTCACGATATATGGCAAGGAAGGGCTTCTACGAGGCTGCTTGCAGTGGTTTCAGCTTTAGTGGTCAAGTAATTTTATTGTTCAAAAAGGTTTTTAAAAACTCGATTTACCACTTTTATTATAGAGAAGCGGACAATAGGAAGACATAACTTTAAATATACTTTTTGAGATAAAAATTATTGGTTTATTTAATGTACTTTAAATAAGAGGTTGTTTAAAAAAATGTATTGAAATCTATGGAAAACCCATAGTTTATTAGTTAAAGAAATAGTCTCCTTGAAATGTAAAAAGTACGATTCATTTACCGCGTAGATATCTGAACACTCAGAGCTGCAGAAAATTTTTTATAGAGAAAAATAGCCTGAGAACTTGAGAGCTGATCATGTTGAGTCCATGTCAAAATAGAGTAGAAATTGCGACTTGCGTCAATCTATAGTAGTTCAGATTATTGTGCAGTAATTGACGTAGATATAATACAATAAAATATCGACTGCAGTAGTAATTCAATTGTTTCCCACGTTAAGAGCTGTAATAATAATTGGTGCACATATGTACATAACAAGTAGTTAAGAGAGTAAAAAGACGCAGGCCTACAAAGAACTCTGAAGAAGACTTCTGCTAATAATTTGTACATGCTAAGAACCTTACTGTAAATTACTCTCAGGAATCAGACTTACTGCTATAACATACAAAAACAGGTATTTAATAAGTGATATAAACTGGCTCCTAAAAATGATGAATAATTTAAATTAACACAATTTTTCAAATATGATTTGCTTAATAAAAATGTGGTGTGACAAAAACCCTGACTGTATTCTTAACTAGGGCTCGGAAATTTAATCCGAATAATTCGAAAATTCGACTATTCTAAATTCGATTTTTTTTGTTGCTTCAAAAATTCGACTATTCGAATTTTTTAATATTTGATTATTTAACTATTCGACTATTCAAATTTTCGAATATTAGGCTATGTAAATATTTGTCTGTTAGACTATTTAAATGTTCGGTTATTTAAATGTTCGAATATTTGACTATTCGAGTTTGGAAGGTATGTCTTTTTTATTTTTAATTTAAATTTACCCCTGTTAAAATTTAATGTTTTGAAAATTTTATGTTCTTGTAGATTTTGTGCATTCTGTCTGTATAAAAAATTCTAAATTCCTTTTGTTTTGCAGACCGCATTTTTGCGGGAAGCAGAAACTTTTAACAAGAACAAATTTGAGTCGAAAACGACATTTTCAGTCTACTCCATATGTCCTCTTGGCCCCCCTATCCGTGGAGGTTGTATAGCGTACGTATGTAAGTAAGAGCATAATGTACTTTGTTTTAAAATCTACGAATTCAGTCACTGAAAAGTGGCAATTAGAAATACAGCAATTAGCAATCAGTAATATTATTAATAATTTAAAAACTGTTACGGAAATAAAAAATGACGTTCTATTTTTCTGAATTCACGAAGGAGAAGAAAAATGAAGAACGATAATAGGCACTGCACTAATAGGTATTATCAAAGTTTAATGAATAAAAATATTTTTATTTAGTAAACTTTGGTATTAGGTAGGCCATAAAACCACGAATTCGCGCCGGTTTGTTTGTTTTGATTTGCTTGGGAACCCCTAATGTGTTATAAAAATGGACAAACGATTAATCCGGTATTTAAATGGACGACTATTCGAATATTCGACTAACAATATAATTGATTATTGGAACATTCGACTATTCGAATAATCGAATATTTGACTATTCAAATAGTTTTTCAGATTATTCGACTATTTGAATAAAATACCAACCGAATATTCGAATACATATATTTTTAAAATTCCGAGCCCTATTCTTAACTTGATTTAAGATCATCCATAATGCATTTCATATTGATGATGCAGCATGCTTCTAAATACAGGGAGGGCCAAAATTTTCTTGCCCATTTAAATCTGTAATAACTTTTTTATGCATGAATATTTGTTTATAATGTTTCTTCGTTTCAGATATTAAACTTGAGAGATTTTAACACTGAACACTAAACCATTGCACAGCAAATAAAATTATTTTTGGAGAACGGGCGGACCTCGTTCTGGACGATCGGCCGAAAACATCCAGGTCGTTGGTCAAAGTGTTGCAGCTAGTCCTGAAACATCAACATTGTTGGGTATACCCCTTTACATGATTCGTCGGATTTTGAAGAACGATCTGCACTTTACTCTTAGAAAATCTAGTTGATCGAACTACTCAATCCTGGGTTTGGAGTACAGCAGAGCTGCCTTAAATCTCGCTGAAAATGACGAGGATTTTTTGGAAAATTAATTGATGACCGATGAACCCATCTGAGCCAGTTTGTGAACAAGCAAAACTGCAGGGTTTGGGGCACACATAATCCCAAAGATCTTCACCAGCGCTCGTTCGACCCACGTATTTTTATTAGATGTGACATAAACTCGCGCAAGATTTATGGACTCTATTTCTTCGAAAATGATGCAGGTGCTAGAGTTACGATTAGTTGCGAATCGCTACTGCTACGATGCCTCAGGACTTTTTCTTTCAACTATAAGAACATTCGGTTTTAGTACGATAGTGCTACTGTCCACACCGCTCGCGAGAACAATTTCCAGATCGTGTCATTTAAAAAAAAAGGCGATTTGACATGGCCCCCGCGATCGCCTGATTTGTCGACTCAAGACTTTTTCCTGTGGGTCTAACTGACGGCAGAACTGGCGCAAATTACACCGGCCATACTGCAAGAAGTTATGAAAAAAGCTATGAAGAGACCCGATGCATGCATTCTAATGAACCAATATAATTTTCCACACCTAATGTTAAAAATTTCATTTAAATAATTTTTGATTTGCAATTTATTTGATTAGTTTTTATCACTTCGTTAAAAAGTTATTACATAATTAAATAGGAAAGGGACTTTTGGCCAACCCTCTATTTTGTGATGTAGGTATGTAATTGATTTAGTGAACCAGGAGATTCAAACTCAAGTAAGAAAACTTTTGGCTTTAGGTTTTTAAACTATAAATACTTAGCTAAAGGCATACTATGGAGTACTTTAATGTCATCAGAAAGCGCGCGGTTCCTAAAGTAATGCATCAAAGCCTTTTCCTACCTTTACACACACTTTATTATCTGATTACATATTATTTACTAATGGGACGGCTACGTTGGTACGTGCTGATAAAGTATATATTTCACTAAACAATTTCCTAGAGGTGTAACAAGTGATTAATGACACGTTTAATCCAAAATAGCTAGAACTTAATAAGGGTAAGTTTGGTAGAGCCACTTTCAATAGGCGAAATATTAGGACAGTTATTTTTAGTCACCAAACCTACCTAAAGCCGAACCGTTGCTGTAATGAGGTATCTTTACCACTCAAGTGTCTTGCCTACATGCCTTGAAGTATTTTAAAAATGTCTCCTTAGATATGTTAAAGACTGTTCATTTTGCTGGCTTTCGTTTTCATGTGCCACTACAATTTTCACCTAGGGACCTACTGGAACGCAAGTTGGTTTTCTTACGATCATATATGACACTTTCAAAAAATCACTGTTAATTTCTCTAGAAAGAACCTTATATCACACGCATATTGAAATAGCATATTGTAAAACAAGTGGCGAAACACGCACATTTCATATGAATACCTTTCGGATGCAATGACGTCACATATTAAATTTCCGGCGCTAAATATGTTTTAACTTTGACGAAGCATAACTTTTTTAATATTTATTTGAATTAGGTGATTTTTTTATATAGTTTTTGGATATGGAGTTGGGATACTTCCCGTCATCTTGGAAGCGCTCACTTGTTTGTCCTTTGCCGAAGATATCCAATCCTCAGTCTGTCGGAGATCTTCGTCCGATTAGCCTAATCCCGACACTATCCAAAATTCTGGAAAAGATAGTCTCTTTGCAGATGACAACTTATTTGGTTAAAAACAATATCCTCCCGAAGTATCAAAGTGGTTTTAGAAAAATGTTCAGCACCACCTCTGCCCTTTTAGACTTGACTGACAACATTTTTCGTAGCCTTGACAAGGGTATGGCTGCGGTCTTGGTGGCTTTAGACTTTTCAAAAGCTTTCGACACTTTAGATCACGACCTTCTATGTGGAAAATTGCACTATTATGGTTTTGATGAAGCCGCAGTTAATTTTTTCGGAAGCTATCTCTCGGGGCGCTTACAATGTGTAGTACTTAGTGGTGAACGGTCAGAGTATCGAGAGGTAATCTCGGGTGTCCCTCAGGGTTCAATTTTAGGGCCCCTTCTATTTACTCTTTATACGGCGCATCTTTTCGAACAAGACTTAAATTGTTGCCTCCGTTCATATGCGGATGATACCCAGATGTTGTTCCCTTTTGACTACAATGATATTGATAATGCACAAATTATCATTAATAGTGATTTAGAAACTATACTTGAGTACTCAAGAACTCATAATTTGAAACTAAATGCTAACAAAACAAACATAATAGTTTTTTCTTCGGAACGTAGAAGAAAGTATGTACAGGATAATCTTATTATAAGAATAGAAAACGTTGTCTTGAAATATGCGCAGAAGGTAAAAGTGTTGGGTGTCACAATAGATGAGAGGTTAAAGTTTTATGATCATATATCAAATTTAGTTAGAATTGCATATTGTAAGCTCAGAGTCCTTTATACTAACAAGTTAATTTTAAATTTCAAAGTGCGCAAAAAATTGTCGGAAAGTTTAGTTATGTCAGTCCTTAATTATTGCAACATTGTTTACTATCCTTGCCTTGATGTCATAACAAAAAAAAAGAGTTCAAAGTATTCAAAACACATGCTGTCGATTTGTATTTCGACTATGTAAGTATGATCATATTTCCCCTAAATTTGTCGAACTAAATTGGTTAAAATTTAACAAAATCGTACACCTTCAGTACTTTGCATTTCTCCATAAGTTGTTTATAAATTCTGAACCAATGTATCTCCGTGAAAAACTTATAGCTAGAAGCGCAATACATGATCTAAATATACGCTCGTCTACCACCCTCACAATGCCGATTCACTCCACCGCCCTCTTTCAAAACTCTTTTACATTCAACGCTGTAAAATTGTATAATTCCTTAAGCACCCACAATAAATCACTTCCGCCTCTGGCGTTTCGGCGAAATATCAAAATCGGCCTTCATCATAATCAACTCATTACTCTGTTCTGATTTTTTTTTTTTTTTTTTTTTTTTTTTCATTTCTCCAGTTATCTTATTGTCCATCATGCGACCCGGTCATTTGTTTGTTTATCTGATATTAATTTTTCATTAAACTAACATTACTATTTGAAATTCTGTGTATGTGTGTGTATGTATGTATGTATGTATTTGCGTATGTGTGTATATGTGTATATATATGTATGTGTGTATGTATGTATATGTATATATATATTCATGTATAATATAATATAGTGTAATTTATTTTACATTATTTATATTGTTATTTTTTAATATTACAGATAATTTTGTTATTTTAGGTAAGTTTACTATTAATAATTTTTACTAGTAACATGGTTAAGTGTAAGAGTAGCCTTAGGCTAAACTTCGCCATTTACATCTATTTATCATCTTGTACTATACCACACCATTGTAAAAAATTATTTAAATAAAAGCCGTTAAGTAAGTAAGTAAGTCACAAGATATGTGACACTTCATGAAACTGTGAGAAAATATGATTTTTGGAATTTTACTGAACGAGCCTATCCCAGTTAAAATCGTACTAAAAGTATAATTTTGGGCCCCTCGAAGTTGTCAATAAAGCGACTCTATGTGCGCGACCAGACACTAAAAAAAGGTCATTTGTAGTTTTCCAAATCCCTTTATTAACGAATTGAACAACAGAACGACTAATTGATAAATAAAAAATAGGTGATCCCCAGTTTTCCTTGGGCTTTATTACACATTATCCCCGGTTCCCTTAGTATCTGTGCCCCTCCCCCGCATTGCGGGGATTCGCTGTTTTTATCACAGTAATAGCAACTGTTTTTACCACAGTAAAAGCAAAGAATATACAAAGTTCTAGATCTGAGGAGGCGCTGTCGGTTGCAGACTCATGGTGAGCAGTCCAGGAGTGGAAGACCAGAAGCCAATGATGTTTATGGGAGTCCTTATGAACTCGAAACTTTTGTCGCTGGGGGATTAAGTAGAGACAATACGTAATCGGCTTAGCAGAAATATATTTGTTTTGCGTAACCTAGCCCAGTGTGACTCTGGTGATGACATTAAATGTACCTAGTTATCTCTATGTCGTAGTGCAATATCATAAGCCATGTTAGCTTGGGGCCCTCTCGAGTTCTGGGGACCAATTTTTTGAATGCAGAGAAGAACTGTCCATGTTTTGTCTGTCCCCTCTATATTAACTGTTGCCTTGGTGCACTCAAAGTTTAGGTACTTTAATTTCTTTTTGTAATTATATTTTGGAAAATGGTTTTCATATAAATAAGAACATAAGGCAGTATCCCATGCACCGTGACATTCGTAACTAGAACACCAGTCTAGTGTCTGGATACACCAGGCTTAGGAGGTATCAGAATGTACCGGGCAATCTGTTAGACAGGTACTGTGATAAACTCCCAAGTCCTATTACTAGAGACTATCTTTCAATAATTTAAAGAGACGGGTTATATAATTGCTGATCGGTCAGGCTTTTTATTCATCAGACGAATACATGAGTATTTGTACTTCTTTGTTAAAACTTTGTTAACCTCTGTTCGTTGTGTTTGTTTTAATGATATATTTCTAATAATTTTTCAAAGTTATGTTGTATATTATTTTGGTGTTTGTTCTTTTAAATCCATTTATTGTTAGTAATTTTTATCTTTTAAAATAAGATCTATTCACTTTCAATATTTTTATAACTTGGTTTTACCCCGCTGACTTGTGTAAATACTTCTTTCTGTATAATACTAATACATTGATTGATTAATTTATATCTTTTCGGCGTTTTTTTCTATATGGGGCCATCCTTCATGAAAGAACATATTTTCCTTGTTAAGTGCGTATTAAATAACTTGGTGTAGTGGATAATAAATCAGTGTTTTTGTGTTGGATAGAGCATTTTTAGATGCTGTTTGAATTAACTGATTATAAAAAATGTGTGATTTAGACTATACTGGGGGCCGAAGTAGATGCTATAATTGTAATGGAGTATTTAAATGCGAATCGAAACTTTATTAGTACCGAAATGAGGGATGCGAAAATGCAGCAGTAAGTATTGTAATCACCGTA